>WAAG01075929.1:1480-21782 GCA_013390105.1 Tichodroma muraria | reverse complement strand
CAAAGTAAAATGTGTTAAATGTGTTTTGTAACAATAAAAAACACTACTGGTTCTTAATAAGTAATTACATAAGTAATTAACTATGATTTGATAATATTGAATGTGATGGTACATTCACTAACCCAGACTAATTAACCATGCTCTGTGAATTTTTTAGGTTTAGTTGAATGTTTTTCTCTTTTTATTAGACTCCAGTGATCTCTAACAACTAAATGCTTAGCAGCAAATACTACTGAGAAATGTGGCGTAAAAGTCATCTTGGAATTATTGTTGATAATAATAGAAATATATGGGCAGAGTGGCTTTGTTTTATAGGAATTACTTGTTATGTATATATTCCACTTTTAAAAAATGTAGGGTAGAGATTATTAGCATAGTCATGTGTACCTAAAAATAATCATCAAGTAATGGAAAGGAGAAAATATTCTTCCTACATGTGAATTTCATAGCACTACTTGATGCTCTGAGTCTACAAATAAATATACTTAATTTCAGCTAACAAAACTTTGAATAATTTTTTATGATAGATGAAATTGAAAGTGTTGCATACTGATGTGTGCAATAAACCTGCACATTTGTTTACTCATATGAATACTGTCTAACAGCTGAATTTTAGCACATTCCTTAAATACGGTATAATCAGTTATAATTCTTTTTTCAACAGGCTTCAGTTTAGCTCTGTATCATAAATATAATTCAGATGCTAATTGATGACAAATATCTTTCTATACATAAAAATACTTTTCTCAATGTAACAGTTTTATTTTTTATCTTTTAATTTTCAAAGTCATGTCTACACTTTTGGTGTAATTCAGTTGATTCTGCCAGATGACTTTTCTCAGTCTTCTCTCTTGTATATGTATTTACCAATATAGGCTGGAAGAACAACACAACATCTGTCAAGACAGAAGGGAATGGGCTGGCATAGGTCTTTATGTCATGATTGTTTCCTTCCAAGTGAAATGGATGGGGTTTTTGACCATCAAAGTGGTGGTTCAATTTCTTGCAGAGGACAGTGCCATTTCTTGCCAATAGCTGTTGGTCATATTTTCAGAATATACACTTGCTTTTTCTGCCAGACTTGTATGAATTTGAGGGTAGTTTGTGTGGATTCATTTTCTGTGCCACAAAGCATGAGAATTGGAGGAAACAACAGGTAGGAGCAGGCCTCAAAACAAAGGCAAGGTTCAAAAGCATAAATGTGTGAAAAACTAATGTGCCCAGAGTGGTGTGAGTGCTGTGTATTTCACTTTTATGTGTACTGAAAGGGTAATTGAATTCTGATGATTTTTATTAACATTGTGTAGAGTTATTTTGCAATGTTTAAGGGTGAAAGATATTTTAAGACCTAGAAAGACCCAGGCAAAACGTAGGACAATTATATGGGATCTGTTTATGCCTGCTCTGTGTTTCAAAGGTTAGATCTTTGAAACAAGTTGGCATTAGCGAAAGTTGGTGTATTAAAGTTCCTTTCCCTGTTACTAGAAACGTTCACCTCTTGTCACTTGGAATAGGGTCTTTCATTAGGCAGTTTGGTTAATGACATTTTAAAGAAGATACTTGATGATGGCCATGCACTGGCACCATTTAGAGGGAACAAGCATGCCTTTTTCCTCTCCTCTTTTGAAGGACAGTTTATGTTCATTGCTGTAATGTTTCCAAAGTGGGAAACTGAAGTGGTTGCTCTAGAGGTCCTTCTACCCACTTCTGTTTTGATTTTATTTTTTTTTTTTACTCGTGATAAGTAAATTGACAAAATTTTCTTAGTTTTTAAAACTCTGATGTCCAGAATGAGTTGTAAGTGTAGGCGTATGAAACTATGATTTATTTTTGGAACAGCAAACAAGTGTTACTTGGGTTCAATGGATCTTTGCTAGCTCTTTTTGAAAATCACACAAAAAAAAGCATATTAGTTTTTATACCACCTTAAGATTTTGATTTGTTCTTTTATGCCCTTTTTGAATGCTTTACATTTAAAGTAAATGTAGTAATTTGAGGTAGTTTTGTGTTTAAAACGAGACTGGAAGCCATATAATATGAATCCTCTTGGCCTTAGTGCAGATTTAACATGTGTCCAAACTTCCCTCTCCTCAATATTAAAATGTAACTTTACTTTTTATTGGCACATTGACATAATTATGTTTTGTTCTCAAAGGCTGGTTTAGGGATTGGATAGAATGCAGGGTTTTGGATGAAGCGTGGGAGCGCAAGCAGTTTGCTTCAGCAGGGAGAGGCATCTGCATTGGCATGATTGCATTTCAGTTTGATGGAGATGCAGGTAATTTTCAACAAGCATTGCCTTCAGCAGTAGAACTCAAGCAGTCAGGTTTTCTAGAGGCTTGTGACTATGGATTATCTCATGTGTGTCCAACTCACTGTAATTTTATATAGTCAGACATGCATAATATCTCTCTGTTAGCTGACTTCCTACTTTTGTGAAAAGCTTCTAGGTCTAACTTGTTTGTTTGTTTTAACCTCTGTCATACTGAACAGCAGTTCTTGGGAATGGGATGACAAAAACACAGACTTGGAAGCAGACTAAAATTAGGATCTTACTGAATGCTCACTTAAGTGCTGGGTAAATCCTAGGGATCTGAATTTGCTCCATATTGTTGTGCATTATGTTTGCTTTGGTGGAGAATTCAGAAAATACACCTAGTTCTTCACCAGCCAGCTTTCAAACCAATTTCAATGCACTAGGTAACATAGAAGAAGGCAGGCAAACTCCTAGATTGAATATTGTTTCATAATTTTATTTCCAAATGCCTAGCCCTGTTTCTCCTCTTCATTTTTTATCATTTATATGGTCTTGCCTTTGCAAGAAGTAAATTGGTCTTATTGACATAATGTGGTTCATCCAGTTTTCCTTGTTATTTTATTAAAGTTGAAAATTGGGAATAAGCAATTACTAAGTAAAAACCAATAGTCCCAGAGATTGCAAACAGCAAATTATGTCTTCCTTGCTTTCCTAGACTGCTAATGAATTTGTACTTTAATGTTGGTCAGTGAAGAATTAGTTTAATTTAGAATGAAGACTTAAAATCACTTCTACCAAGTCGCTATCTTGTTTAAATTAAAAACGAAATATGTACAAGCAATAGAAAATTTTTACGTTGTATTTATATTTAGTAGTGAATACCTAATTGGCTCACACCATTTTTGGGACCCAGTCAGTGACAGCGTGTTTTTAAGATTTAGGAATCAGAAATATGGATGCACAGAAAGGGGAAATGGCTACTTTTGCTGAATAGATTTCAGTATTGCTTGGAGCTATGTTTACTTCTATGGCATGTGGTGTTCTTTCATTTTGAAAGATTTTAAATATATCAGAAGAGAGCTTGCATCTGCAGTGTTCTAATGAACTAATTAAAATGAAATTATGTCTGCATAACATTATGGATGGGTTTCTGTTCTGTAGCATGCAACTGGTGTAGTGTGGACTGACAGTAACTTCCCTCATTCATTTTGCTGAATGGATCTGGGTGTTTTCCAGCTTTTTTGGCCAGGTGATCTATCAGGATATGTGAATTATCTCTAAGGAGCTGTAATGAAAATAGACATGGGAAAGGCTGAAGCTTTTTGACCCTCTGCTTATTGTCTTGTTGCAAACAGGCCTCTGACTTGACTGGATTGTGTAAGCCCTCACGTCCTTAATGATTATCCATTAGGGTAAGATTCAGCGAAGAAACTGAGTATACCTAAAGTTTAGAAACTGCAGTGTCCAAGTGCACCTCATGCTTGCTAGAGAGAGGCAGAACATGCTTCATACCTGTCACGGTTCAGGTTTATACTCTCTACTCACAGGACAATCTTATGTGCTATTCAGCAGAAATATTTATTGAATGAGAGAAGTGTAGTTTTGAAGCCTAATGGTTAGGTCCGTTTTCTGGGAAACAGAAAATGCAGGCTGTAATTCCTGTAAATTATTCCATGCCTATGTTAGGTCAAAGGTTCTGGCTGTTACCTGCTGTATTTAACGCTGCGCTTTGGGACTCTTCAGGCAGTGAAGCTAGCAGAGAGTGCCTTCTCCACTTGCATAGTGCACTTCTTTATAAGGAGTATCCTAGTTTGTGTTGGTACTTGTACCCGTCTCTACACTTGAGGTCTTGGATGTAAACTCCTAAATATGAAAGATTTTGACATGGAAGGAGAACATCTCCCTGCCATAGCTGAAGTCAGCATAATTGTTCAAGTTAAAAAGTTGCTTTAGCATTGTTGTACTGCTGTGGCATCCTTTGTTTTGAAGCTTACTGTACACCTGATCTGCCAGGTCACCAAAATCTTTGTCCCATTGTTTTCTGATTTGATGCTCGTATCTATTTTTTTTGCTTATTTAATTTGAGATATAATTTCCCACAACAGTGGTAGGGCCATATAGATATATTTCTGAAAATGTTAAGTAATAAAAGAGTTTAGGCTTGCTGCCTCCAGTAGAAGAGATGATGTTCAGCAACAGTACCTGTTTGCTCTTCTGTTTCTTAGATGGACATGCCATTAAAATTACTGTTTAGTGTTTGCTAGGTGTGTTGTTTTTTCTTCATATGGCTAGTTGCTTACAAAAAAATTGGATGAACTACTTTTTTTTAGACAACTTTCCAGTGTAGGGCTTGGTCACAAACACTGTGGATTCATTCCAGTGTCATGAGGCAAATCTAGCTTTTCAGTTCCCTATGCTTCTTGGCCCTGTAGTATATTTTTAGCTTTTGTTCACTTTTCTAAACTGTGATGGTTGCGATCTTCTGAATATAAACTTCCATAGAGTAAGCTGGCAACAACAGGTTTTACTTGCTTTGGAAGGAAATTGGATTTTACCTACTGGTGATATTGCTTGCTTCGAGGAAAACTATCCATTTTAATTTGCTTCTGCAATTCAATAACCCTTTCAAGAAAGGAGCTTGTTTCCTTAGCCTTTCTAACTGGGAGCCACATGGGAGGGCAGGGACGGCGTCAACGTGGTGCAGACGGCACCGACCGAAATCCGACGGCATCAACCTGGTGCCGTCTCACTCCTGATCTCCAGAGGCACCAGAGCAGCTGAGGCAGAGCCACTTGTGTTGCTCCTCCTCAACACATCTGTGGTTGTGTCCTGTTGTGTCTCATGAGACTCCTTAATTTTCTCCATGCCTAAGGTCTCTAAGGATTTATGTGGGTAGTAGTTAGTTTTTACATGGGTGTAGAAATCCCTTCAAATGATTGTATGCACCTTGGAAAAGGTCAGGACTGGATTTATGGGCCTCTGTGTATGACCTTTGCCTGGTGGTTCCTCTGTATTTTTTCATCTCCCTTATTAATAAATATACTAATTTGGGAGTTTATAGTATCATTACTGCTTTATAAATCATATTGTAATTATACATGAAGGTCACTATCCAGTGAGCATTGTGTGGTACTGGGGGCTCCTACTTGAAGTTATGAGACAGAATCTTCTTGTGACATCACAAGAAAAACTTTGCTAAGGAAATAATCCCTTAAAGCATTTCATTACAGTTTCCAGAGTGATTGCACAACTATAAAGGATCAGGTACTAAGACCTTGTCTTGTTTATTGATCCTCAGGAGTATATTAAAAACTGACAAACCTGTAAATTTCTACTGGTTTTTGGTACAAAGCCATAAATATTGTACATTTAGTAGTGGAAGGCTCTGTGGGAACATTGTTGATGGGGAGTAAGCCGGCTGTTTTGATTTATTTGGCATTTTCTGCCTTTCTTATTTCTCTTTAAACGCTTTTGTTTACACTTCTGCTAAGTACAGTTTAACAGTGGCTAAAGTACTGGTGAGAGCCAGAGGTAGCATTTACCATGAGTAAACATTAACTCATTATCATTTTCATTGGGAGCAGTAGTGACAAACTGGGTGGGGAGTGGGGATGGTGGAGGAGGGAGCAGTGGTCTAATTAAAGCACAGCCTTTGGCTACCTCTTTAGCCTGGAAAGGGAGGAGATCTTTAGCTAGACAAATCCTATTTAAAAAACTGGGTAATTAATAGTCCTACTGTAGCATTTTGTATCGTTTTCAGTAATACAAAATTTAAAAATACAGTCTGCCTTTATGATTTCTACTTTTCATAGTTGAAAAATATTTTATTATTTGAAGTGCTTCACTGAATTGCCTTCAAAAAGGAGATTTTTTTTCCCATCTGAATGAACATATTTAGTTGCTTGCTGAATGACCATGTATTAAGATTGGATTTGTGCCTTGCATAGCCCCACCTTAGTGAGGATTGAAAAGGTAGAATGGCCTGACTTCAGTTTTTCTTGTACAGGGTAGCAATACCAAACCTAACCCATCATCTCCACATTGATCTTAGAATTAATTAGTTTATGACTATTTCATGATCTCTCAGTGATCTTTCAATGTTTTTTTTTCATTCCTTCAACTAATACTGGGGTCCTTTACTGCATTCTGTGTTTTCAAGTGGTGTTTGTCCTCTAGTGGGCAGACTGACTTCTGTAATCCAAGAACCACCAGCTTGTCATCATGAATGAAGTATGCTGCCTTAGCTTGGAAGCAAGAAGACAACTGTTTTTGGATATTTGAACATGATCTCACCCAAATGTTGTGGTGTGGGGTTTTTGGAGTTACACTTCACCCTCTTCAAATATTTATTGAAATATTTATAATTTTTTAATATATTAATAATATATTATTATTATTATATTAAATATTTATAATTAAATATTAACTAATATTTATTTAATTTGTCTACTGGGATTCTGATTTTGGGGGGAATAGTAGTTGCAAGTATGCTAGCCTGGGTGTTTTTGAAGAGGAGGAGGGAAAGCCTCCCTCCTCCTCCTTTTCACTCTATGAAAACATAGAGTGTGGTCCTCCTACTGGTAGATACTCCTGGTTTGAAGGGTTCTGCTCTATCTGCCATGGGTAAGAGGATGCCATATGGGGAGGAGGGAGGAAGGAGAATGTCTAAGACCTCTACTGGAGGTAAGTAGCCAGTATTTTGATATTCACAAAAACTTCACTGTTCTTTGAAGCAACTCAGAGAATAAAAACAATTTAAGAGAATTGTGAGTGCATCACTATTACTTTAATTCTGAAGTTCAACAAACTTTGTATTTCATTCCATTATTTAGTGTTAGTAGTTAAAATATCCCAAAACACCCAGCCTTCTCACCTATCACCTAACTTTCTTCATGTTTCTACTTGTTTCATTTCTAGCATATTATCAAGTTTCACCGTGCCTCAAAAGCAAATAAAAAGCCCATGCAGTTGCCAAGATCTATGGTTAAATCCCTGCTCTACCAGATCCTCGATGGAATCCATTACCTCCACGCGAACTGGGTGCTTCACAGAGATCTGGTAAGTGTGGCATGTGATACCTGGCTAAGAAAGCTCCACGTGCGTGTTGTTGGGTAGGACAAGAAAAGCCCCTGTTAGTAATCTTGCATATCGATCCCTACAGCTCTTCCTGTTATTGTTGCAGGAGACCAGTTGCGGCTTCAAACATGAAAACAAACTATGCTTTCACATTGTTTTTATCTGAGTCATCTGAGCTCGGACAATGATGCCAGATCCGGTAAAGGGATTGCAGATATCAGTATCCGAAAACAGTACGTGAGACAGCTGATATATGTTGGTTGGACATTCTTACAACTTTTCGCATGACTTTGAAAAGGCATCTGAATAGGAAAGTGATTGATACCCTTTTACATTGTTTGGCTTACGTGCAAGTTAGCATAAAAGCTAGTGAAAGAGTAGTTTTTTCGTGGAGTATTTCTTTTCCATGTGATATTTTTTCTGACCGTGGGAAGAGGACTATAAAAGAGTTATCATCTTGAAATTTCTCATGACCTGAAGTAGCTCTTGAAGTTGATTGCAGATTACAAGGACAGCCAGTTGCCTTGTCTTAGTTCCCTTTTTTCTCCTTAAAGTTTTCCATCGCTCCTCATAATTATGTGAAGTGCTACCATGGTTTACGAAAAGAATACTAATACGAGCGTGCTGCCACTTGCATTCTAACTAGCATGTTTGGCATGAAACAACGTGGTGGTTATGGCAAACAACACTCTTAGGTATGGTAATCTGTGTATAAAGTCACTGCTTTTATTCGGTTATTTTTCGTAGTTGCCCCAGTATGTCAAAATAGGGCTGCCTGTCCAGAAACTTTCAGTCACTAATTAAGTTTTGTGGAACATAGATTGTTCTTGAGTTTTTAATGGTAAGTACAAACTTTGATTAATTTTTGGTTGTAGAGCAAATTTTTTTTAATAGATAAGTATAAAGTAAGGCAGGCCTGGAATACAACTCTCAAACATTTTCTGAACTGAACTTTATACAATTTTTGTTGCAGCCAGACCGAGTTTCAGTTTTCATTATGGACCATTTGTTTTACTTTGTTACTTGGTTGTTTATAGTTGGTTTTTCTGTTAAATTCCAGATGTTAGTATATTTGGGGAGGGGTGGGGGGTGTGGTTTGCCTTTGGAATAGTAGCCATGACCAAAAAACAGGAAGCATGTACAACTCTGATTTTCACGTTACAATTACTACTTTCATAAAAAGACGGCTACTACTTTGGCAGAGTGCTCAGCTGTAATTAGCTGCAGCTTGAGAAGTAACACCTGAAAAGTCTATATCCAGCTCTGTTTGAGGGAGACGTAGCTGTTCATGGAACTGTTAATTATATATACACTTAAATGCCGTACATAAACTCGGTATTTTGATAGGAAACACAAGATGGTATCTAAGATGATAACAACAAATACTCTTGAGAATTTTCTTGCTGGTGTTATTTTCAGCCTGCAGCACCAGGTGTTTTGCATGACTAGTGCTGCTACTTCACAGTTCTTATCTGTTGCTGATGAGTTGCAGCAAAGCTGTTGTCTAATGTCTTTGTCTTTTCTCATGGAATGTTTGGAGATGATGGTTGCTGTTGTGAAAGAGAACTATTTTTTTTGGTTCTGGAATGAGAGTGCTTGAATGATATTGGCATAATTAAGAAGGGACAAGAGCAGTAATTTGTGAAGTCTTAGTGTGTTGGTCTGCAAATAAATGTAAACTGATGGATTTTGGGATGCCCCAGTAGACAAAGGAAACAATTTCAAAACATGCTTTGATACAGTAGTGATTTAAAGGTATAATCAGAATACTTTGCCTTTAAATTTTTTTTTCTGGACTTCTGGAAATTTTTCTGGGTTTTTCTGGAAGAATTCTAGTATGTCAAATAGCTATATCTTGAGCATGGTAAGAAAAAACTGATGTTATTCTGGATGTGTCCTTGTGTCTGCACTTTAAATTAGAGGTTAATATAACTAGTAACCAATTTAAATCCTGAATTAACCAAAAAAATTTATTTACCTGTAATTTTTATTTGGATGCTCATGCTTGTGACCTTTTGCTACCAAGAATACCTCAGACACAATTTCAATGGAATCAGTTTCTTGCATAATACATAAATACCAATGCCTTTTTAAGATGGGGAGCAGTTTTTCTGGTGGTTTTCTCGTAGCTGTTTGAATTTACAGATGCTGGAAAAAGTGTTTTTGTATTTTATGTAAACCAAATCTTGCATCAAAACACCTTGTACTTTCTTGGTTTAATATAACTCTGTTCTTACTATTTTTAACCTGTATTTGGATGTAGACCAAAGATGGTGACATCCATAAAAGTAATGTTATGCTTATTTCATTGCTTAAAAATATAAAATTAGATTCTCCAAGAATATTTATCATAATATTAGTCAAATTCTCCTGAGCCATGGAAATGACCTCTGTAATTTATTTAACAAATGTTGTGAAAAAACAGAAACCTGGGAGGTTAAGTATTTGCTTAAAGGTACTTGAAGAACATTGTTTAAATCTTAATTTACTACTGCCTTAAATCAAAGAGGTTTTTTAAAGAAGCTGGAATACCAAATTCATTACCTAAAAACCTTAGAATTGCTAAGATATTTTTAGCCAAATCATTTTTAAGATCAGCAGCAGCCAGCAAGTGCATGGCAGGGTAATAAAAGTGGTGAACAATGTGAACTTGCTGACTTGAATTCCATGTCCTTTCCTTGGGCTGAGCTCATGGATGGCTGTTAGCACAAGGACACAGTCTCATTCCCCTCTGCGCAGCCACCAGGCAGTGACACCCATGTTATTGGCCTGGCAGGGGACACTCACCTGGCTCGTGGGGAGCTCACTCAGGCAGTTAAACCCACAGAAGGTGTCACGGAAGGTGTGGGTGTGCAGGAGCTGGTGCAGAGGCAGCGTGAGGCAGGAGGGGGTGGCAGAAAGCTCAACAGGGGCCACTCCAGCATCGCCTGTCATTAGATCTTTTATTTTATTGTTAAAATGCACTATTTTGATTCTTAGGAGGGAGTACAAGTGTTCTTAAAAGGTTGAATCAGTATAAGTTAGTAATGCAAGACTTACAGCAGCTTAACACTGCCAACACAAGTCTAGCTTTAGGAAAGTGCTCAAATTGAGGCAAACACCAAATAGCCTTGCACTCATGCTTCTAGAAATCGCAAATTATTTTAGTGTTGTGTATCTTTCAATTTTTTGTAGTATTTGGGTTATTTTGAGTCTGGCTTTTGTATCCTGAGGGTAGCTGAAAGGTGCTAAATTACTTTTAAGGTGTATTTTTTTTTTAGCTAAGCTATTAATTTCTTTCAGTTAAAAAAAAATTCAGCCTTTATGGCAAGATTCAAAGAAGTATAGACTATGGGACAGGAGCACTGGGTTACTGATTTCTTTGAATAGCATTGTATCAGTTTATACACCTTGGAGTTGACCTAAGTCTGTGAAAATCCATGCATTTGTTCTCCTGTGAGCCCATTTTGAGTGGGATTTTGCTGTTGAATTGCATGTCATTGGGCAATGATCATTTTGCCTTTTCAATATAGCAGCAATCCTGAAAGCTGTGCACGAGAGGAAGGAGGATTTGCTGGCTTTGCTAGCTAGTCTGGGGCATTTCATTATGACCAAGAGGTTAATATAGATAGATATTGGAGAAAAACCCTTTGAGTACTAAGCTTCTGGCTTTTTAAAATATGCTATATGCACTGTGGGCTGTCCGCTTGATTGTGGTCTAACCAGTGCTCCATACTTCGAGTTATGAGCGAGTTAGAAGATGCAGCACTTGAGGTACACTATTTCAGAGTGTTCTGAGATCTTTGTCCCCTCATCTCTTAGAAGGGAAATATTTAGACTATACAGGAATGTTCAGCAGAGGTCTTAGTTTGCCGAGATATCAAAAAATGGAGATCTTCCATAGTTTCCATTGCAGTGTTTGCAATGTCTGTTCACGTTAGCAACTGAATGGATTTGGGCACTTTCTCGTGCTAATAATCCCTCTGTAAATTAGTTGCTTATGGTCAAAAACAGGTAGAGACCATATTCTTTAGAATCTGATAAAAGCAATTTCTTATTTGTAACAGAATGTATTTTCCTGAAGGGAGGTGTTATCTATGGGATGTTTGAAGTGCACAGAATCCATATGGAGAAATTAATTTAAGATTCCACTTATGTCCTTGGGTATTTCTTTAGAATACTGGTTAATATTAAACTGATTGGTTGAAAAAATGAATATTGGAAATCAAGAAATGAATGTTGGAAATCACCAGAGAAATGCAGATTTCTTCTTCCCCTCCCCAGGGAGTTAAATGGTTACTTTAAGGATTCTGAAATGGAAAACTTGCTTGTGATGGTCATGTAAGTAACTTCGTAAAATGAGCCTTAAGTGTTTTTATTATATAAACATTAATCTGGGCATATCTATGTCCATGTGGGGTTTTCTCAGTGTAACCCCTTCTCTCCAAATCAACCTTTTCATTCTAATTTCATGAATTCACTAAGGAGAGGGAGGAGGAATCCAATTGTGGTAAAGACTTTGCTACTGGTTTCCTTTATGAAGCTATTTTATTACCATCTCCTTGTCTCTTAAAGAAGGAGAAAATAATGTCTGTGTTCTGTAGTTTGTTTCACTATGTCATCTGTATTGGGAGAAGCTATTTTCATTGTGTGCTTAAGCTAAGCAATTTCTGTTTCCTTATGGAATGGGTTATGGAGGGTCTATGTGCTTCTCCGACCTTCAGAATTTATGGACAGCTAATCTAGTCATTTTTGGTGGAAGGACATAGCAGACAATTGAGGTTGACATAATTTTGACTCCGCATATCTGTTTGTATGCATAGTAAATTCTATACGCAGCCTTTAGGATGATCAGGCGTGTGAGCTCTTGGATTCAGGCATCTTAACAAATCCCCTGGATACCCAGCTGGTGTAGTTGCGTAAGTCCCGTATCTTTCCAAGGGTAAATTTTGAGCAGAGCCAAGAGATGCTGGTGTAGTGTCTGGCTGCAGCTGGCCGTGATTGCGCTCAGGGCAAGCTGTCTTCCCCAGTGGCCCCACTCCACGTCTGTTGTGGAACTGTGTGGAGTGGACAATGCAGTATTGTTGTCCCAGGGTTTTCTGGAAACTGCAGTCATCTGGAACCTGAGCTTTCTTCTGTCAGAAGTAAAGCAGAAAGGGAAAGCCCAAGCTGGAGGAGTCAGATAATTTTCTGTGGGAATCTGCAACTTCTGTCTCCATAAAAGCGCAGCCTATTCAGAAATGATTGAATTAAATAGGTTTTCATCTTCTAATTCTGATAATTTATGGTTTTTTAAAAAAATTCTTGTTTATTCAGAATAAATATTTTAAATGACCCATCATGATGTTTCTGTAGAACAGCAACATTTCAGTAAATTTTCAGTAATTCAGTTATATTAAATTCAATAAAGCTCTAACAGTTTTCAGGATGTTAGTTAACTGATCATCTTTTAGTTTAGGGAAAACCCCATGTTGTTTTCTCATAGTAATCCTTTTCTAGCCAATATGTAAATACAGAGTCTCTTACCATGGGCCTGTGCCTGGACTCTGCTCTAAAACTTTGGTCCCATATTGTGCAACTCACTTAACTTATCTTTGCCTGTTTCCCAATCTGTTACCTATTTCTGGGTCTCTTTCGTAGATCACTGCTTAATGTGCTATGAAATTGGTATAGTATGGTCTGGCTTATGTAGGTGACTTGTTTTTGTTGTTTGATGCTCTTCTTCTAAAAATAAAAATAATTGCATGTTGTATGAAGGCACCAGAAAACTTATGTTATGTGGATACTTTTAACTTCTGCTTTTATGCTTTCATTTCAAAGCCTTTGATAAATAAATTCTTATTATTACTAGTTTATATCACTTAACTACTTCTCCCACTTCCTCCCTGTGCCCTCCCAAGATTTTCCAGTAAATGATTAGAAAAGTTACCTAAAAAGCAGCAGAACTGAAGTGGCTTTTATATTTCCCACTTGCATTTTGCTATGCAAGCAAATTGGGTTTGAAAAATAAGATGTAAATAGATGAGTGTGGGAAACTCCCCTTTTACTATTCTAAAATGGGATTTTTATGTGCTGATATCAAAAGTAAATTTAGATACAGGTTCATGCATCCCTCTCTCGACAGGCAACTGCTGTGTAGTAGGAATGTAGAACTGTTGGGTCCTGCCTTCTGCCAGTGATTTTGTACTGGCTTCAAAAGCTTCTTCACCCTGTTGCACCCATTTGAGCATGCACATGACAACTATAAATAAATATCGAATCAACCTGTCTGCCAGTTTCTTTAAACTTTTAAAACCCACTGTTATAGTAATCCCCGCCATTGTGCCATCGTGTGTGTGTGTGCATGGGAAGGGTGTAGGAATATGTACGGCCGTGCACTCCTGACTCGCATTCTTCCCAAGCTGTGTATGGGTTCGAGCCTCCTAATCATTTATTTTTCCCATCTTCATGATCTCTTTGTGATGGAGGACATTTTCCACAGTGTCAGAGAACCATATGAATGATCATACTCAGCTTGCAGATTTCCCAAAAGAAAGGAAATGCAAGCTAAACCCATATATTTCAAGAAATAAGACTCCACTGATGACTTTAGAAAGCAACCTGAATTTACTAACTGAAAGGTCAACACATTTCTCCTCTTTTATATCTGGTTAGAGAGAAGATAACTTTTTTTATTTACCAGTGAGGAAGAGCAGTATGTAGGTGCATGTATCTGTTTGTGCTTCTAGATAGATAAATGAACCAGAAATTTTACATGCTGATTAACAAACTGAGTTTTATCAGCATGTACTTTTTTTTTTTTTAAGTATTAAGCATATATTGAGGGCACCTCCTAAAAGTAGTGTGTTTCTCATTACTCAGAACTTTGCTTTTGTCCTTCAGTTGTAGAAACTAATGTTCACATGATTTACAAAGGTATGTGAAGATGTGCAGACTGTTACCTGTGTTGTGTACAGGGAAACAGCAATTTTTCCATGGCTGACTAATGCATACTTTTGGTTTGTGGCAAGAGTATTAAGATGTTTGTAGATTAATTTTTACTAATAAAAATAATTACAGTTGAAGAGAAATGCTTTACCTCAGGTTCTAAAACAAGCTTATGCTCATAAAACCCTGACTGGATATAAATTCAGATGAGTCAGAAGAAACAAAGGGACTGATTTAATGTTCTTTTGGCTGCGTTTCGCTGCTAAAGTCAACAGATGACATATGGCCTGTGAACTTCTTATCTCTTTTCCTGAGATGGAAAAAGGGTGACAAGGAAGTGAAAGTATTAAAATAATTCTAGAATTTATTTGTTTTTTTTCTTTTTCCTGATACAGAATAAACAGATTGAAAGCGTCATCTTTTTTAGTAGCCTCAGTTTAGGTACCATCTGCCGTAAGGAGGTTTCTAGTAAATACGTGATGTATTTAAGCTTACTCGTGCAGCAGACCATTTGGAGTGAGCAAACTGAGTTTTGCCTTCTAAATAAAAATACAAATGTTAGAAGCTGCTTTTAGAAGTTTTTCTTTTGTAAAAGTATTACTACTTTTTTTTTTCCCTGTTGGAGAAAGTACTCTTGGGATAATGGGATTGACTGCAAGTGCATTTATGGGATTATTTCTGTTTGGACTCATTACCTCTTCTAAATAAGGCTACAGAGGTTGGCACCATGTTCTTTATATTGTAATAGAAATTAGTGAAGCTTAAGAAGAGTATGTTCCAATCAGTGAATACAACTAGTGTAACAACATATAATCAAGAAAAAAATGGAAAAAAAGGCATTTTTTCTCCATGTTGTTTGTCATCTTGTGCTTTCTCGTGTGCATTTCTCTTCATATGCAAACATGTAGTTATTGCTGCTCTCCTAAGCAGTTGCAGTAACATTGCAGATTGTCTTGCATTTAAATTAAGCATCTTTGGTTAGTGGTCCAGGAAGCTGCAGTGACTAGCCAAGGATGTTAGTTTGTTTCTCATTTTACTATGTGTGAACTTTTGTCAAAGAAACTGGGTCTGCTGCAGAAAATGACTGATCAGCTGGTGTTTCCCAGATGGCTTATCTCAGGGCCTCTGTCTTCTCCAACCTCCGTGCTTTCTGCTTTCTGGCTAATGCATCAGAAATCACTGGGCTTACGGTAGCTCTTAAGACTGAATACACAGTTATGTCAGTTAAAACAAAGGAAATACTTGGCATAATCTGTGAAGTGACCCTACTGTGTGAAGTGATCCTCTCAGAAACTGGGCATTAGGCCTTCAGATTCATCTTCAAGGAGGATTCTGAATTTCACATAAAACCATCTTGGAATTAAACTTTCAGGACATTTTAATTAATACAGTAACAGTTCCTTCAGGATATCTGGACCACTGGTAAAATATTTATAGCGTTTTGTCACCTATTTTAATAGTGAAGCAGCAAAGATTTCAAGGAAAAAAGGCTTGTCGTAGTGCAAATAGTCAAACACACACAATTTTCTGAATCCCAAACCTCAGTACTAACAGGATTTTTTAAACTGCTATTCTCTGTTGTTTTCCTGCCCTCTGGAAGCTAAAGCCCATATGAATATGACAGTTGTTTTGACAGACCCCATTCCACTTTGTTCAGCACCTCAGTGGTGTTAGAGCACAATTCACCTTCTGGTCTCCTCTGAGTGGCTTGTGGAAGCACTTCCAAGCAGTTCACTAGCCTTTCTGTGTTACTATATAAAGTCGTTGAAAACTGTGTGGAAATCCTTTATTCTATTTAAGTTAGCTGGTGACATCTGAAAAATGTTCTTTATATTGGAATTATTTATATTTTCCTGCAACCCCTTCTTCCCACCCCCAATCTAGCCCTCTGTGATGTTTTGGCTCCTGGTATAATAATCTTTGAACATAGGTTGAGGTTATTTTTCTGTTAGTTTTTTTCCTACTTAACCAGTTCTGGTGTGTTGGGCATGTTTTTTGGGTTTTTTTTGGTTGAAGTATTTTACCTAACCAAAAAAAATAGTCATAAAAATGAAGTCAGATTGTACTAGGATTTTATGCCTGCTTGTTTTGTTAGTTTAAATATTGAGCCCAAATCCCAAAATTTAGCACGGTAGTGTTATATGTAGCTGGTGTTCTCAAACGTAACTCATGAAAAATGAAATTCCATAGCCAATATTTTGTATTCCTGAAGATCCTCTTGGAATGGGGGATTTCAGCTACTCAAACCGTTTTGTCTTACGCTGTAGTTGTTGCCGAAGAGGATTTTTCAAGTGTGTCTTCTGTTCTGCGTTCTTCTCTAATCCATGAAATACGCTTGTACATTTTTACTTCGGTTTACCTTTCATGTAGTTGCTTTGATGTAACAATTGTGGATGGTGAATGTTAGAATTCACCATTAAATGCAAACCTCCAGTAGGTTACATTCTAATGAACTGATACTGACTTCTAATGCTATGAAAACCATTTTTGTGACTGTTTAATTGTCAGTATGATTTGCCATCTCAGCTGAAATGCAATTTCTTAAATGAGATGGTTAAAGTTTGGTTTGTTTCTTGACATTCAGAGTGTGAATCCCAGTCTCAGCCCTAAAACTGTTTATCAAGGAAATATTAATTTGAATTCTTGATAGCTAAACCAAATAGACTTGCAGACCCATTTATGTTTTGGGTAAGGCGTGTGCTTGAAATTCTGGTTATAGCTGGATAATAGAATACATTTTCAGTCGATTCTTAGTAATTTTGCTGTCAGCAAATGTATATGCTGTTGCTGGCTGGCCTCTGCTCTTTTCTAGGACTTGCTTTTTCAAGTAAGTCAAGTAGGATTTACTTGAAGATTGTTCCTCTGTGTGCATCTCCTTGCTCTGATGGGGAGCTGCTCTTCTTCTTTGGTGCAAGCTTCTGAAGTGCAATGGGAAGAGCTTGCAATAGCAGTAAGCCTTTTAGGGGACCTAAAAGTAATCTTTTCTATGTACCATAAGACTGCCTGAGTGTATATTGCAAGTGGTTTAATAAGTTTGAAAAAATGTTAGATCAAGCTGTTTTCTTTATCTCATTTCAAGATTTTTTTTTTTTCCTTCTGCAATGTGCAGTTTTGATTCTTATTTTTTTTCCCCCCTCTCTATAGGGATGTGTATTCCTATTTCTTTATATTCCTCTTTATATTCCTTCATAACTTATAGCTTACTCAAGTGCTGCTATGCACAGTTCTGCTCACTTCAGGACTTTTCTTTTTGCTTCATTGGAAAAATACTAGGTGCTAATCTCTCTTCCTCACTCTCACAGGTAGTGTACATGGGGACACTCAAGAAAGTTTGCATCAAGTGTTGAAATAGGTTAGCTAAACTGCATTAAGCTTGTTCTGTGGCTCTTCTGAGTGGTCTGACAAGTACCCCTGTGGCCGTTCTGAAAGTGGTCAGTGCTCAGTCCAGCCGTGCCAGTGCGGGGCAGTGGTGTCCCTGCCCAGCCCTCTGCAGCACTGCGGGCGATGCTGGGTACCATGCACTCAGTGATGCGAGGGTGCTTCTCCACTGTGTCTGACCCAGCCCATGGTCCCAGGGCTGCTTTTGAGGCGCTAAAAGTGGACTGGAGTGCTACAGCAGAGGAACCCATCCACTCTGGCCATCTGCTGCCTGGGTAATCTTTTCCAGCCGGGACAGCATGGACTGTTAGAGGCAGCAACAGTTCAAACTATACAGCTGTTTTTTCTTGGTGCACATGATGTGGAACACTTTTTTAGTGTTTTGGTAGTTTTAATTTAGTTGAAAACCTTAAAGTAATGCAGAGGGTATAGCTACATGAACAAGTTACAGCAAGGTAGTCTAGGGTGTGGATTTACTCTGCGTTAGGTGCGCTGTAGTATCTGCTCACCTGCATGTTTGTATTCTGCAGAAGATGCATAGTGCTTTGGTATCTTATAGGATGAGATAAAATTGTCCTATTTACTATCAATAAAACTGGACAGCTATTTCCTTAATTTCCAAGTGCTTTACATTGTTTCTGAGAGGGATTTCGTTAAAATGCAAGTGACTGAAATGTCAGTGTAATAATCACAGTATGGTATTGGGTTTTTCTGACTGGTACCCATATGCTGAGCTTATAGAACCATGCAGCCTTTTGGATAGTCCTCCTACAGAGTGTGTCTAGTTTAGGCTTCAGCGTGCAAGAAGCACTTCAGTCTTACAAAAAATTTTGTTCAGAATTGAAGGTCTGAGTGTCTCTTTTCATCTTATTAACATTAGTTTTCAAATTGTTAAATGTGTTGATAGCTTTGGGATTCTTAATAATAGGAACATTGCGGCCATGAACTCTTTATCAAAACTATTGCTGCCTCCAGTAAAGCTTACCTAAACTTTAATCCTGGTCCTAAGTTTGAGACTGTTCTCACAATTGATGTTGCAACAATAGAGAAGAATTTCAGCTGATGAGCATAGACTATACAAAACATGAGACAGAGTAACACGAAGTATAAAGTGCTCTGACGCTGTATTCTGACAACCAGGGATTTTCTCAAAGGCATTTTGTTACACAGTAAACTTTTCAAAAGTCATAATCTGGCTTTGAGCGTCTAGCCTGTTTATTCAATTTGAAAAAGGAAAATGAAAATCTCCACTGGGAGTTTGTTTGCGTTTTAAGCATTTGATTTTTGCGAGAATGTCTAAAGACTTACTGGCAACATAACAGTGAGGTAAATCCTGAGATTTGAGCACTGAAAACATAGATATTTTATCTAGTAAGCTGAGGCAAATTTGCTGTAACAAGGACAGTTGTGTCTTACTTGAAAAGCGTGGTATGTGTTTGGAGTTGTTTAATTTAAAAAAAATAAAAATTAAAAAAATTAGGGCAGCTTGACCTGCCACTCTTTAACGTGTTCGTGTTTTTGACGTGAATCACAGAGTGTTTCTCAAGAATTGGCAGTATCTCACAGCCATTGCATGTCTACACAGGTAATTTTTCATTTTTTAAAAGGGCTTAATTGTTGAATGGAAAAATATTATAATTAGTTCTGAACTACTTCAGATTTTGTTTTCGGCACATAGAATCTTCTTCACAACTATTCTTCTGTGTTTTTTTCTTGACACAAACCTTTCATTTGCTTCCAACTTCCTTCTCCTCTGCCCACGTTCCATATCTGTTGATCTGCCTTTTGCCACTTCTTTAGCATTACTCATATAACCTTGACTCAGCTCTGACTTTCCTGAAATACTCCTCTATCTCAATCTTCACAATTTTAATTATCGCTCCTCCCTTTGGCCTTTGTAACTTTGAGTTCTGTGGCTGGTACGGGTAGAATGCTGTGTTTCATAACTTGACCCCCATGTAGGAAAAGCTGGCACATTCCAGGTGGAGTGACTCTCCTTTGTTTTAGATTCTCATTAAAAGGACCATGCTCATACAAAAACTTTACAGACTCATTAAAACTTAGTCTCTAGTTTCTGAATTCAGTAACACTCCTTACTGTAGTGGTTCTGCCTCAGGAGAGATGTCGAGGCTGACTTTTCTAAGGCTTTTGTTTCCCCAAACAGGTTTTCTGTGTTTCCCCACTCAAAATTATATGTACTAAATCTTCTTTCCCTATCTCTTCTGGCTTTAACTTCCATTAGTAGCTTTATGTGTGAATATGGTCATGTATGTTTAAATTGCTACAGTCTATAGCATTCTGATATATCTTAATTTTTATGTAGTTCTTCTAATGCATTTGGAGATCATTGGGAAAATGATTGTTTGCAAAAAAAAAAAGTTTGCAAAATAAAAAGGGGGTTTATCCATTTTAGGGTTGGGAGACCTGCTTTGTTTTTAAAACAGCAAATAACTTTTTTATCAGTACACTTTAAAAATAAATAAATAAATAAAATAAAATTGAACTTTCCAAATGTGTTTGTGTTATTTATATTATCAGAAGTATATGTATTATTGACTACAGGGTTTTTGGAGGTGTCAGGCTGACTCATTATCATAATTAACTAGCTTGCATAACAATTGAAAATCTTCAACCACGGACTTCAGTCTAGAATTAGCCTTGATTGACAATTGATTGTAAAAACTT
>WAAG01075926.1:233-12111 GCA_013390105.1 Tichodroma muraria | reverse complement strand
TCCTTTGAAGAAACATCACTCGGCCTGTTCTGCTCATCGTGTAACAGTGAGCAGGATGGGCTGACAGCACGGGTAAGAAAAAGCACTGCCTAATTTCAATTACATTTTAATTATATACTTTGACAGCCTCCAAAACCACTGGGTAACTTATCTACTAATTTCAACAGGAATTAAGTGCTCCAGCCAGCACATTCATCCTGTGTATGACAGATGATCTCCCGACTCTGTCTTCTGGACAGTGCCAAAGATGGAAAGTATTGAAGGAATTTTCCCATTTTCTGCTTCTCAAATACACCACTCTGCCTTCACTCTACCAGTAACTATGTGCTGAGCTGATCTAGTTTTGCTTTGCTGAAAAACCCAAAGGATTTTGCAAAATCTTTATTTCAATTCACAAATTACTGAATAAATTTTGCAAAAAGCCACATAATCATCACATCATCCACCAAGGCTTCTGACCTTGATTTTACAGGCAAAAATCAGCACCATGATCTGCTACACATTAATGAGAATTTTCTATACAGGCAGATACTTCTAAACTTACCCCTATAAAAGACCATCAGAATCTCAATGATAGAACATGTCCATCAGCTGCCACAAAAACAAAGTTGATGACTATTGTCAAGCTAGATACAGTGAAGAAACTTGCTTCACAAAAGCCCACTAACATAAATGTCCACAGCTAATTGATAAAAAACAACATCCAAAGCCCAGAATTGTCTGACATTTTCATTTAGCAGCGTATGCACTTTGAAAAATGCAGAAGTATGTTTTGTGATAAATCATTTCGATACCATACTGAAAGGCTGCCCCAAAAGTCAGCAAGTAGGAAAATTAAAGCAAGGGCTCAGCACAGACTATGTTGTGTATGAAGGGAAATTAAGATGAAAACAAATTATTTATTAAAATAAGTGCTGACACTCACAAAGATGAATACTCCTACTTTCTGGAAGCCAACTGAAATGAGATATTCAAAGCAGTTTAAAATAAATACTACAGAGTGACATTGTAACACCACAAAACATATGGGAACTGACAGCTATCACAACACCCTCACTACAGGGTTTGCTAACATCAATTGGAATCAAAGTCATTAAAGTGGTCTTAGTTTACTTATTATTTTGGCTAAAGACTATGTGTGAATACTTCTATTTTAGAAACAAACTAACTGAAGGTGGGAGAATTAAGGCCAGTTATTTGAGTGTGTGTGCGAGCATGTGTATGTGTGCACAGAAAATGGAGAAGCATTTCAATCCAGATGGCACTCAGACTCTGACTCACAGTTATGACTTACTGAGAGGATGCGCATGGATTTGCTGTCAAAATGTAAATGCTGGGAATATTACTAAATAATTTGAAACTATCACTATAAGTCCATAAAGCTACAGCTGGGCAAAGCTTGGTTTTCTCCCATAACCACCTTTCTCTTATGTTCTTCACTACTCACATTCCTTTTTTTTTTTTTTTTTACATTTAATGAGTGGCACCACAAGACAACCTGTATGGAATCTCCAGGCTGCTCTTTATTTCTGTGCCTTTAACAAATTTCTCAGTTACTATTCTTCCCACTTTTGACTTGAGTGGAACAAGGTTTTTCTCTTGCTTTAACCACAATAAAGACACTTTCTGTTACACCCAGCCATTCTCACTATTATTGACGTTCATCCCTTAAAATGCATTTTTCTTGTTTAAAACAAATTTAGGACTAAAAATGAGTAAATAATAGTGTGTTATGCTTTGTAGAAATATTATTAAAATAGTTCCCACTTGTTAACAAGCACTGAGCCCATATATTATCTGTTTACTAGTTGTTTCCTTGTTCATAATTCAGATGTATTCATAATTCAGAAGCCTCCCTCTTGCTTATGCTTCTACAGACGAGAGAGAGGACAGAGCAGAGGCAGTTGAAAAGGGAGTTTGCATCCAACAGACAGAGGCTGCCAAGAAAGAATTCACATTAATTTGGAAAAAGTCACACTATTTGTGTATCTTCCAGGAAGCTCAGCAGCACTAAAGTCAGTGCCTACAACACAGGGGTACTGATCATGGTCACCCATGAGATCTTTTAGTTTGCTTGCTGAGAAGCTGGTTTTGACTCCTTTTTTTTATGATCAATGTAAGTCCAGAAGTATCTTTAGAAAAGGCCAAGTTTCGTTCACTATATTATGCTCAAGCAAGCATCTTTTTTAACAAGTGCTGCAATTTGTGTGTGTGTGTGTGTGGAGGGGAGTATTGTTGAGGTATTATAGACCCCAGGGAGAAGAGGAACTAAACCACAAATAAAAGATATCTCCTTCAACATTTCCATAAGAAATAATAACTCTACATCACCTGCCTCCTCAAATTTGTATCATTCCAAACAAGTGTTACATCTTAAATCATCTGAATATACAATAAAATAAGCTGTCAAGGAAAGCTCATAAAGGAATGGACAATAAACAGAGTGGAATCAGGGAGTAACAAGGACAAAGCAAAAGCTGAGGAAATAAGTAACATCAGGAAAATTAACAGCGATTCATTCTTCTAGTGCTGTGTTCATTTAGCCCACAGGAGAAAAAATATCTAAGTCAGTCATTGTGAAAAAACAACTGAAAAATGCTTCGGTAAATTAAGACATGTCAGCAAACGAGTATTTTTTTTATTCCATGGGAACCCAAAAATTTGTTTTGATCCTATGCAATCAGATTATCAGCAGCATTAAGGCAACTGTCAGTTATAAATGAATTGAAATTATTACAAAAAAGCATATGTGCTTTAAAACAATACACTCATTGATCATCATTTACATTTCAAATGGAAGAGCAGAAGAGGTATATTTATTTTGCAAGAGCAGACAGAAAAAATTGTCATGTATTTCTTAGGATGAATTTAAAAACCCACACAATGTTGTTGCAAAAAATAAAAGCCATGTCAGAAATGTAACTTATAGAATTTCAAACAGAATTTGAAAACTTATGCTAAATATGCTTCCATTAAAGCAATTTTTCCAAAGCTTTTGAACTGTTAAAAAAAGCCTCAGTAAAATCTTTCAGCATCTGGAGCCTAGTTTTCAGCTCTGGAAAAAAGAGCAGAAGTAAAAATTCCCTGTCCATTTCCAACTACAGCAGATATGTCAGAGATGCAAATTTACAAATTTTCACAGTACGATGGGCATTTCTGCACTAAGACAGAAAGAAAATGAACTGGGATCCTGCAGATGCTTTGGATGAAGTCTCTGGAAAAGATCTAGTGAGGGACCATCTGAACCGCATCTGGATCTAACTGTTCCAGGAATTTTTACTTTAAAGAATTTGAAAAATCGTCAGTTTCAGAAAGGAAAAGGACACTGTATGATGCCGTGTACAAAATTTTCCCTATCAAGTTATAGTAAATAGACTACATTGTTTCATTAAGTCTTGAGCCAGAGCAAGTTTCTTAGAACACAAGACAAATCCTATCATGAGGCCTCTGCCTGAAAACTTTACTGCAGGGAATATTTGTCTTAAGATGTGACAAGCAACAAAAAAAGCTCCACAGGAAAAAAAAAAAGATTATTTTTCCCTAACATAATGTTCCTGAGTCTGCAATGATTTTCTGAAATTTATTTCTTCCAAATTATAAAATATTAAATTAAAAAAATATGTAAAAAGCCAAATGTCACACACCCCACAGTCTTCCTAGGAATTCAGAATCAGCTGGTAGCCTTCACTTCTCATACCTCCTTACTAAAAAAGCACTAGGGAATTGCTGACAGGGTTCAGCATTGTGCAGAATATTAAATATCTTTTTTGCAATACCCTGGTGACTCTTGAGTCTGTCTCTTACAGCACCATATGTACAGCTGTGTTGGAAAGAGGAAGCTATTAAATATATTAAAAAGTAGAAATATTACCAATAGACACTTCATCAAATAACTGGATCTCATTCATCCCCAAACAAAGCAAGAAATGTTAAGGTTACATCAACATAAGAAAATAACTCTGGATTTAATAACAGCACAAGCCTGTTGAACATATTTGAAAGTAAAAGCATTGCTTAATAAAACAGATTAGTGTTTCTGAAACAATGAATATAGCTTTCAACCATCAGAATGCTTTGGTAACAAAGACATTGGACTTGGTTTTGAAAGGTGCTGGGTGCCTCAGTTCCCACACCACAGTCACAGTTAGAAGGTCTTCGGGTCCAAATATATTACCCTTAGTTTACTGCCAACACAGGGCTAGGAATATTTTCTATCAAAAAGGATTTAATAAAGAGGAGGGGAAAAAGAACATTTTGTTTGAGATTGCATTCGTAAATCTATTCTTGAAAGTTTGCCCTCATCCCACACACACGTACAAATCTTGCACCCACGTCTCCAACAAACGCTTAAAGGAGACACCCACGACACACCCGCGTGGCACGAGGGCACACAAGCACGCAACCGCGAAAACTCCGGAACATCTAAGCTTAGGAACTCAGCGTTACTTCTTTCCGAACGTGAGTTTTAGAAAGGACGTTTTTGAGGTTTCTAAGCACCTAAAGACACCAAGGGGAAAACTGGACTTTCAGTGGCTCCTGCCTCATAAGAATTTAAATCAGCATTAAGAGAGAACGCACTGCCAAAAATCCCACTTGCCACCCAGCCGCACTTTTACACTTACATAAGACTTTTACAAGTACGGCTGTTCGGCCCTAGAAGCCTAACACCCATCAACTTTTAATAAGATTTGCAATCTTAAATGCTCAAGTAACTTCTGAAGAAAGGACTTAGGCTGTTTGTAAAACTTTCCCCATAGGCCCCCATCTTGTGCAGCAGAGCTCGCAGGCAGCGCGCGGCGTTCCCGGGGAGCCGCGGTGATTTCAGCGGTGCTCTGGGAGGAACTGCTTCACGGCTACATAGCAGGAGTTCCTCTCTCACACTTCAGAGAAAGAAATGAGAAAATAAAGAACACCTATGGAGCCCTGCTAAGCATAACTTCCTATAAAAATACCGCAGATCTGAATGTTTGTTTAACTATCACAAGGACTGCGTTACTTACCCCACTTAAAAATTTCTGGAATAATTTTGCAAGACTCCAGTACTACTTTTGCTAAAATTGGTGCAGGAGCCTAAGCTACTACTTCTAGGGAAAAGAAGTTTTGTTACTCACAGTAATAATAGAATAATTTACATATTTTTCTCCAGTTTCTGAACACATTTTTCTATCTAGATTTACACTCTTTATTTTTAGTAGCATTCCTCCCTCATTCATTTACCTTGTTTTTCACCTTGTTGCTAGGTGTTGCAACTAAGGCAGTTGACTCCTGACTTGCAAGATAATTACAACTAATGATTCAAGAATTTTTAAGATACATGTCTAAAGAGCAGTGAAACTTCTTGAATCAAGTGTTAACAGAAATTAAGACCCTAAGGCATTACCATGCCTAATACAGGCATTACCATGTATTGCATCAAGATAACTGGTTTGTCCCTAAAAAGGTAAGCAGTTAAAAAGTGTAATACTCCAGACAGTGAACCCACAAGAGATTCTGCACAGACTTCTTTCCTATCACATGGTTTGTGAACATACTTCTTTGCAAAAAATTCAGTTTACAAAACAAATAAACACCAGGGCAAAGAGGGCTTTGACTTGTCTTTGGTGCTCTTCAACCTCAGCCATGCATTTAAACAGGACCAGGTTTTTGAGGTGGTTTCAGCAGAAACAGTTGTCTGACCAAGAAGCCCTGCCTGGTGTTAACCATACAGATTTCCACCCCCAACTGCCAGCGCTGCTGGAGGTTAAACCCCAGCACAGTCAGAGACAGACAAGCAACACCAGTCTTTTAGTGGCTTGGATGCAAAGTCCAGCACCTCACCACAGACCCACCATCACCATGGATACCAGACTTTAATTCTAACAGCTGAGATTTGGGCACAGGAGCCTTTGTACTCTACTGAAGAGACACCAGAGGAGGAAAGGCACCTGGAGCGGGAAGGTTTTAACCGCGGCAGAAAGATCTGTCAGCGTTCACTTGTCACTGCCAACACAGAGCTCTCTTGGAGGTCTCCATGCTGTTCTGATTCAGCCTCTGTGGGACAAGCATATCCAAACCAAACACAAAGCATGGAGTCACAGGCATGCCTGCAGTACTCTCATGCCTACAGTCTGAGTTATGGAGGCCAAACTATGCTGGTACCAAACACCTTTGTGCAACCATGCCCTGTCTAGGAACTATAACAACTTTACTCATTTAGTTGAAAACCTCAGAGAATTAGATAAGTACAGTTCAACTTAATAAAAAGCTATGATGCTTTTTTTTTTATTAATTCCTTTTTTTGCATTCCAGTGCCTGGCAAACACAATTCCTGGCAAACACAATTTTATTTGACAAATGCTTATGCAGGTAGTGATGGAAGCTACCACAAGAGCTGAAATTTCTCTTCAGTCTTCTCAGCTGAGGCCTGCTGTACAGTGTAGCCTGCGGGATCATGGCCTAAGATTAATCAGACCAGCAAAGCACTGTGCTGTTGTGGTAAGCCTTCATTAAGACACAGTTCATTGACCACTAAAACATAAATATAAAATATTTAACGACACGTGGTTGAAGCAACTGAAGGAAAACAATTTTAAAGGGAACCACACCACGTTTCAGGGCATCTGAGTCTCCCGCATGGTTCAAACTGAGGTAGGAGATGAATGGGGGTATGGCCCTGTGCAGAAAAAAGAAAAATACTTAGAAAAACAGACTGTAATGAGTTCATGTTACACACAAGAGTTTGTCAGAAAAGTTAATGTTATTGACAGTCCTTCCCTGTGCACAGTAAGCACTTTTGATAACAGTAAACTTCTCTGGAAGAGGTCAGGCCACAATGACATTAACCTGTATAGGTTAAAAGACTTGAACATGGAATCAACGACAGAAACATACTAATTTTAATACTAACTTCATTTCAAGGTACGTACACTCATAGTAAGGCTACTATTTCCCACCCTCCCCAAGTGCAACTGTCCAAGGAATACAAATGATAATGAAAACAACCAACCATCACTTACTCTGTTTTCCGCCTTTGCTTGTCTTCAAATACATCATTCAGACTTATGGCCACCTGTCCCAAAAACCTGTCCAGCCCCACCAGCGACCTGTGCATGACAATCAGGTACAGGATGTATTTTTCTGGATTCTCCCGCATTAGTAGTCCAGGGAGCTCGAAGGAGGCCTCTTCTTTCCAGATGGGATCCAGCGTCTTCTCAGCCACCGATGTGGAGTACTTCTCCTTGCCCAGCTGTATGATGGTGTAGGCATCGTTGCTGCCATTTTTACCTTTTGGCTTCAGACCTTTGGCTTGAAGGACCGTAACTTGCACGTGAGTTGGGAACCACTTCTGGGCTTGCTCTGCCAACATCATCTTGGAAGATCGCAGCAGCAGCAGCAGCAGCAATAACAAACGCCAAGTCTGTCAGTCCTCGAGTGACTGCGTAAGGGCACTTACAGCGGAGACACCTGTCAGGGGCTCAGCTGGTCCTTCCTCTAGCGCTCCTGCCCGCGGGTGGCCCTCACCAGCCCCCGGGTCCCCCCCTTCCCCGGCAGCCCCACCTGCGGCTCCATGGCCGGGGGCTGCAGGTCCCGCCGCAGCCCCGGNNGCGGGGCTCGGTGCCGGGCTGCCCTCCCTGCCTCCGTCAGTCCGCCCGTCCCTGCCGCGGCCGCCTCAGCCTCTCGCCGCGCTGCCCCCCCGCCGCCGCCCGGCCTGACGGGCCGGCTCCGTCGCTTCCGCCTTCCCCATGCTGCGGGCGGCGGGCAGAGGGCAGAGGGCAGGGTTCGCCGCCTCCGTCTCTTCCCTTCGCCGCCTCTCCCCGGCCGCCGGGCAGGCGCTGCCCAGCGCACCGAGCACCCCCGCTGCCCGCGGGCAGGGCCGCAGAGGCCGCAGAGGCTCCCCCGGGCGTGACGGAGCGCTGGGCTCCCGGGGCCCCCTCCCGGCTGAGATCCCCGTCCCGTTAATTAATTCATCGCTATTTTTATTTCTAGAGCGGGCAGAGAGCTCTGCAGGAGCTGCGGAGAGGAGGGAGCCTGGCTAAAGGCATCTATTGTTGTTAATATTTTTCAATATTAGGGGCTCGGGAGCCAGCCGGGAGTGGTGCTGCTCTGGAACCCATCCTGCTGCAAAACCGCTTGGGAACTTATTTATTTTTCAGACCCATCCACCCGCCCTGCCAAATCTGTTGGATTTAAATGAGAAAGTGAAAATTAGAAAGTATAAAAATATTAATAAAAACAATATTATACAGGATGTTTGGAGTACACATAATTTTGCTTGTGGTACACCTGGAGAATGCACGTGTTTACATGCACACCTCTAAATGGAGTCACAGGTATTAATGTAGTTTCTACAAAAAAAAAAAAAAAAAAAAAAAAAAAAAGGTTGGAAGGCTGTATATGCCATCCATGCTACCCATAAAAAGCAGGGTAACCAGCAGCCAGGTCAGATAATACTTCACCTACCACCCCTTCACTCATGAGTCCCCAGTCCATGGCTAGTAAGTTAGTGAGCAAAGAAACCTTGGGAGACCTTCTCATACAGCTGAGACCTACAGGAAATTAAAATCTTAAAGCTGAAGGCTATTAGGGAGAGTAAAGTATGATGCTGCCCACAATACCTAATGCTAAGCAAGTTATTGTCCAAGGTCTGAAAATGGGAGATCAGCAGTCTGCACACAGTCATTGGCCTGAGTTACAGCTTATGCAGTCTCTGTACACAATTTTTATACTTCATTGATGCTCATTTTTGGCTGGCAATGATAGCTGTCTGCATGCTGTGATAGCTAACACAGAGCTGGCACTTCTTTCCTCTTCCACGTTGTATATGATTTTTCTTGATAGGAAAATTGATGGTCCAGTAGAAAACAGTAACTTCGATATATGTCCTGGGATCATATTTAGGCAAAAATGTGTAAATGGATTATCTAGGATAGTAGTTTCTGAAAATGTTACAAATCCCATGGTTGTCGGCCTTGGTTTGTGATGCTGAGATACTAACGGTCAAGGCTGCAGGTCAGCTCTTTGGGATAAATCACCATCCCCCTCACCTGAAAACCCCTTCCCCTCCTCTGCAGCTGTCATTCTTCTACATCCTCAGGTATCTTTTCCCAAACGTTTCACAATGAAGCTCCCAGGAGGAGCTGCTGTGCTTGGGGAAAGAGTCGCAGTATTTCGGGCTGGAAGAGCCAGAAGGGATTATGGTGCCAGTGTTCTGCAGGAGATTTAGGCCGTGGGGGAGAGCCACGGGGTTCTTGGAAACCAGAGAGACTTATGTACATCAGAATATTTCTGAAATTAATTGTACCGCATAGAAATTCTGTTTTAGTAAAATAATCTTCATTGCACTAAATAGAAACCAAACATGATGAACTCATCAAATCGAAACAAGAAATTAATTTTAGGTAGGCAGAATATATTTATTTAATAGAAATTTAAGTCAAACATCATGTCTTGCATGCTGCAAGTCTTAGGAAAACTTTTATGAGTTTTTGCAACGGGCAAGTTTTGTGCCTTTTCCTTGCCTTTTATTGGTATTCTCTAATTTCTTATTACTGTCTCTTTATAAACAGGAGCTGACTGGAGTACGTGTGCACCCAGCTGCACACAGGCGAAGGTGGAAGAACTTTTATACTGCTGCAGACCATATATCAATGAAATACCCAATCTGCCTTTTCTGCTTTCAAAAATAAACAGATTATTAGTCCTCTACTCCTTATGTGCAGTCTGGCATGTGAGGAGTGTGGAACCTTTCCCCTTTCTCATGTTTCTCCTCTCTGCTCAGCTGGTGGAACAGGCACTGGGGAGATGCCTCCTCAACTCCTCCACCCCTGTGCTTGAAGAGAATTCTGCTCAAAGCTGCACCAGATATATTTTATTCCCTCTTACACCACTCTAGGGTCAAGCTGAAAGCTGGCCTTTTGATTTTGTCCTCTTTGGAATAGGGTAATTGTCATCTTCTGGAATGTAACGTGGGATATAAATGACAAAATATCTCTCAGAAATAATGATATCTCCAGCAACACAGTGTCCCCTGGCACTATGTTAGAGCATTAATCCAGAAATGACTCAGATTTTCCTTCACTAAGCCACCATGACTGCTCAGTGCCTGTATGCACTGTGGGTTTTGCTCATCACTGTCCATGATTTAGTGAATATTACATTAGAAAATCCGTTTTATTTCCTATGCACATTTTGGTTACAGGACTGTGCCATTCCTTCAAGTGCACCGTAGATAACCACTGTTGTTCTGTAATAATCTTTTTAACTCACTGTTACTGCTGCATCATATTTTCTGTCCAAGTCCACTCACTCTGAGGATATCTCATCATGAATTTTCTAGTCTTTAGTTTCTTCTAGAGGATTTTGAGCTCAAAACATTATATTTGGAGCCTGCAGCCAAATGTGGCTCCATTGTATGCTACGCTGTTGTAAAAAGGTTTTCTTCCTGTGGATGGTAGGTAGCTCTTGTAGTGTTCTGTGCTGTGCCCCTTTTCCCTGTTCCTGTACTCCCTGTGTAGCGTTGAAGAAAGCTGAGAAAAGCAAGCCCAGAATTCTTGCTGATGAAGAAAAAGCCATCAAAGCTGGAATACGTGGCCTCAGAAAATTATTTTTGCATTTCTAAGTTGCAATAGCTGTCCTTTGTTCCTGGTTGCTACTCCAACACCTCAGCTCCTTGTAGATAGTGATGAGAGCGAGTTTAAAAAACAATTGTTAATCACAGAATAGTGGATATCTATGGCATATTTAATACAGAACCCTAAAGCTCATGTGTGCCATCCATCTCTATTAAATGTTCTTCCAGTCATTTCTGACCCAGGAGATCAACATTGTTGTTTTAGTTTTTTTTAAAGAGGGAATCCCAAGAACTACGGTGGATTTTTTTCATTTTCAGTAATTTTTAATTCCCTCTCATTCCTACCTCCTGAGCCTACNNNGAAGAAGTCACTTTCAAAAAAAAAAAAATGCAAGAAAATCTTTTTGCCTGTGCCACTGAGACAGTTCCATGTTCTGCTTCTCATTTCCAGTTGTGTACTTGCTAAAGAGGATCACAGCATTTGTGTTACACTGGTAAACTGTAGCAGGTAATTTGGTGATTTAATTTCTCTCTGATTTCTGTTTATGAAGTAGGAAACATTTTTTTATTTTTTTGTGAAAATGCTATCTCCTCTTTGAAATTATTTGCTGAATAATTCTTAGTCAGCAGATTGCAGGCGATGTGTTTGCTTTGAACGTTACATGGCTGTGAGGTACAGGCTGATTTTGTCTCAACATGTGACAAGCTTCTGCTTTCTGCCTTGCTGAATAACTTTCAGTAGCTGTTGCAACTGTCCAGACTGTTTTCTGGAAAGACTGTGCAATTTTTGAGACTGATGAACATTGTTGCCTGTTATCGTTATCTTAGCTGTTGTTATTTTTTCAATTAGTGACTTCTTCAGGAATTCACTAGAATTGATTGCAAAAATCAAATAGCTGGGCTCAAACTACTGTGAATTGGAATTTCTCAAGCTACTGGTTTTGTCTGCTCTCTTGGTTTGAGAAGAATTCATTATGCTGGAAGTATTTTGATGTAATTATTAAAACCTACAAGAATGTTAATGAAATTTCTGTTCTGAGCCCAAATTTTGCAACCCAAAATGTTCAAGGTTTGCTGAGGCTGGGTCAGTTGGGGCACTGTCCTGCTCTGCGTGCTTTCTTTTACCTTTCACATTCACTCTTGTGGAACATCTGCTCAGAAGGAGGAGACCTTTGGCCTCAACACTAGGGCTGAATTTTCTCTGGTAGATTTTGAAAGCCCTACAGACTCCTCAGTGGTCCTGAGCTCTCAGGTACTGTCACTGTCATTTCTTCTGTGCTGTTCTCTCTAGGCAGCTGTGGGTTTATCTGCTTGGGGCGCTGCAGAAGG
>WAAG01075913.1:7799-23012 GCA_013390105.1 Tichodroma muraria | reverse complement strand
CTTTCCTTTCCTTTCCTTTCCGGATTTATTTGGGGATTTTTTCAGTCAGGGATAGAAATTCACCTCCAACGTCTCCAAGGTGAGACACAGCAGCTTCTGAGACACCCTCTAAACCCCCAGGCTGGGGGTGTTTAGATCTGGAAATCAGGGGACAAAGTGGGACAAACACTCTGGAAAGGAGACAGGAGCGGATCAAACGCAATTGAAAAGAAAGAAAAACCCGAAAGAAATTCTGCAAATGGAGTGACTGCAACCAAATGGACTGAGATGAAATGAGGCGCAGGGGAAAGGATTAAAATTAGTTATTCAAATAATTAATTGTTGATTAATAAATTGCCAAAATTATTCCTGCTGAAATCCCAAAATCAGGCAAGGGAGAAGAATGTCTGCAAGAGATTCTTTCTCTCTGGGTCGCAGCATTCCAGCCTGGGGGGTTTTAAGGCCGAGGTGGGATTTGGGATTGAACGAGACACGAGATGCCTTGAAAGGGTTTTCCTTCCCCCCCCATCTCTGGACACCACTGGAACGCCCTCTGCCTTTGCACAGGGGTGGAGAACTCGTTTGTGAGCCACGATGTCATAAAAATAAACTGTGTTGCTTTCACTTGTGCAAATAAAAGCAAAGAACAGCAAAGATCTGGGAGTTAACGGGGCCTGAGCACATCCCTTTAAACAAAACCAGAGGCAAACTTCCCTGGGAGAGTTTAAACCCAGTTTTACCACAGAAAAGCTTCCACTCTCACCCCCTGCAAGAGATGCTCTGGGTTTCAGTACCTGCACACATTTTCCCAGCTGGTTGTAACCCTTTGGCACATTTATTCCAGAAGTATTTTAGGGGTTTGATGCATTTCATTGCCACCTGTGCTCCTGAGAGCTGTTCCAGCCTTGCTTTCGGGAGACAACTGCAATCCCGCATTTATCATCCCCTGTGGGCTCAAGCCACTTCTAATGGACTTCATTTTTATCCACCACATTCCTCAGGAGGAAACATCCAACCCAGACTCAGCTGCCTCGCTCCTAAACTTGTTCCACAGTGAGCTTTTTGGAAAAGGAGCCCAGGACTTTTTATCCTCCCGTTTTCCTACCTATTTTCACTGCAGCTTAAATATATTTTTGCTTTTCTCTGTCGTCATTCAGCAACAAACACAAACAGACCCTTCTTGCTTTTATAATTTCCCTTTACACAAATACTTAGGGACGACCATCCTGCTTTATCCAGATGTGAGGTAGCCACTTGTGATCCAGATGTTTCTGCATCCCATTTTCTCCTCCTCTTGGGGACCAGAAAAGCCTCAGCATGTGCAGAAAAAGTATGAAAGAGAGAGGTCTATAAAATCATAAATACAGGGGTGAAAGTGAGGGCGAATATTATTCACTCAAGAGCAAAAAACTGTCAGGCAACTTTTCTGAAATGACTTTTTCACACAGTTTTTAATTAAATCCTGGAAATTTTTGCCACAGGAGGCTGCAGAGGCCAAATTGGAAATGAATCCAAAGAAGTTTAGACATGTTCACAACGAACATGTTGGATGAAGCCGTGGAAGGAAAGCTCTGTTGATGTCTATAATAATTTATAAGCAACTCCCAGCCGAAAAAAATCCCAATCCCAAGTCCAGATTCTCCTGACCATCGCACAAGAGATTCTCTGGTGTCACAGGATGATTTTTACAAGGAAGGGGCAAACCAGACGGGATGTAGAGGACAAACCGACCTCTCATGCAGCAGGAAAGCTCTAAAGAACATTCCTGCTCTCCAGCTCGGAGGCTGAGCTTGGCCAGGGAGGGAAAACCTTGTTTTTCCTTTCAGGAATCCCAAATTCTGCCTTTTCCATGGACTCTTTAGATTTTTCCTTGCTGGAACAAAGACATCGTCAGGTGACTGCTGGCAAAACTGGCCCCGAGCTGAACGAGTGGGGAGAAGTTTGTTCTCCCCAGGATCCATCTGGAAGGAGTCTTCTGGAGGGGAAATATCTGCAGCTGCTATTCCCAGCTCCCCTTCCCACCTGGGAGCAGTGCCGGGGGAAGCTGTGGCACCTGAGTACAACAAAACAATCCCCTAAAACCCGGAACAACTCTACAGGGTTTGGGAGCTGCTGTTTCCACAGCATTCCCAGGAATTCCCTGGAAAGCTCCGGTCATGCCATGATCCCATCCCACGGGGCCGTTCCTTCTCTGTCAGGATGAGTGGCTGATAACTAACAAGGTTTGATTCTTTCAAGTCAATCTGAATTAGAAATCTTTGCTCTTAATCCGGTCCCAACCTGCTCCGTTTTCTTTCCACCTCATCCATAACAGCATCAACACCGACACGGGGCTGGGAAGGGAATCATTTCTCATGGAAATGTTTTGGCTCACCCATTGCTCAGTCCAGCTCCTCGTGTTTCAGGATTTTGTGTTTCTTGGTTAAATCCTGCTCATTGTTTGCTCTCTTTTTTCCCTTTTTTTTTTTTTTTTTTTTTTTTTTTTTCTCCCTTNTTTTTTCCCTTTTTTTTTTTTTTTTTTTTTCTTTTTTCCCCTAAGCCACGTTGGAATAAGGAAACACAAATATATAAAAAGCAGCTGTTGAAATGTAATTAAAGAACAGACGGGGCCTTGTGCCAGGCCTGCTGAGGGAAAAGAGAGCCTGAACCCTCCTCTGGACACGCCCCAGAGCCGGGATGCAGCTACTGGAAGCAATTCCTGGTCATGGAGTGGGAGCAGAGAAAGGAGAATCCACAGTGGGAGCACACGAAGGCAGATCCAGAGTGGGAAAAGATAAAGGTGGATCCAGAGTGGGAATAGACAAGAGACAGATCCGGAGTGGGAATAGAGGCAGATCCAGAGTGGGAAAAGATAAAGGTGAATTCAGAGTGGGGATAGACAAGAAACAGATCCAGAGTGGGAATAAAGGCAGATCCAGAGTGGAGATAGACAAGAGACAGATCCAGAGTGGGATAAGACAAAGATCCCAAATGGGAACAAAGACAAATCCAGAGTTGGAGCAAACAAAAGCAGATCCAGAGTAGGAACAGAGGAAGATCCAGAGTGGGAACACACAAAGACAGATCCAGAATGGGAACAAAGGCAAATCTGGAGCGGGAACAAAGTAAAACCCAGAGTAGAGACAAAGACAGATCCAGAGTGGGAACACACGAAAGAGAATCCAGAACAGGAACAGACAAGAGACAAATCCAGAGTGGGAACAAAGGCAGATCCAGAGTGGGAGGAGAGAAAGGCAAATCCAGAATGGGAACAGATAAAAGAAAATCCAGAGTGGGAACAAAGACAAATCCAGAGTGGGAGCAGACAAAGGCAAATCCAGAGTGGGGACAAAGACAAATCCAGACTGGGAGCAGACAAAGGCAGATCCAGAGTGGGAGGAGAGAAAGGCAAATCCAGAGTGGGAGCAGATAAAGGAAAATCCAGAGTGGGAACAAAGGCAGATCCACAGTGTGCATCAGTCCTGCCATGTGGCTGCTTCAGCTGGATCAAAGGGGAAGTAAATTATATTTTCATTCCTACTAAATAAGGCTGTTTTCTTCCAAAGCAAATGTTTAGGAATTGGTTGCATAAAGGAAGCCCGAGCCTGCCCTCCCTGTGCTGTTGGGCATTTCACAGGGATTCGAGAGCTGCAGAGAGCAAAGCTCCTCTGAACCACAGGCAAACGTCCCATGGTGTCTGGAGAGATAAGGAGAGCTGGAATTTTCCTGGGTTACAACCCCTGTTCTTGGGCGATTTGCCACAGAAATGTTCTTTCATGGAATTTTTGGGTTGGAAGGCAGCTTAAAATCATCCAGACCCACCTCCTGCCACGGCAGGGACACCTCCCACTGTGCCAGGCTGCTCCCAGCCCCAGTGTCCAGCCTGGCCTAGGGCACTGCCAGGGATCCAGGGCCAGCCCCAGCTGCTCTGGCAATTCCAGCCCAGCCCCTGCCCACCCTGCCAGGAACAATTCCTGCCCAAGATCCCACCCAGCCCTGCCCTCTGGCCCTGGGAAGCCATTCCCTGCCTCCTGGCCCTGCAGCCCTTGGGAATTGTCTCTCTCCAGCTTTCCTGCAGCTCCTCCAGGCCCTGCAAGGCCACCCTGAGGTCAGCCCAGAGCTTCTCCTCTGCAGGTGAACAATGCCAGCTGTGCCAGCCTTTCCTCCCAGCAGAGCTGCTCCAGCCTCTGCTCCTCCTGGAGCCTCCTCTGGGCTCTCCCCAGCAGCTCCAGCTCCTGCCTGGGCTGGGCCAGGGCTGGGGCAGCTCTGCAGGTGGGGCTCACCTGAGGGGCACAGGGGCACGATCCCAATCCCTTTCCTGGGCACGGGGGGCTCTGGGCTGGAGCAGGTCCAGCTCTCCCAGGGCTGCTCCATCTGCCCACCCCAGCCTGGATTCATCCTGGGGGTTGCCCCAAAAGAGGTGAAGCCCCTGGCCTTGCTGAAACTCATGAGATTCCCACTTCCTGAGCTTGTCCATGTCCCTCGGGATGTCCCCATCCTTCAGCAGTGTCACCACAACCCTCACCTTGCTGCTGGCCCAGCCCATGAAAATGGCAGAGAATTTCCATTTTACTTTTCTAAATATATCCCCCAAGCTCCCTGCAAAACAATTTTCTGCAAGAATCCCAAATCCTGCCCTGGCCAAACCAAATCAGCGGTGAGGAAAAGCCAAGGCTGAAGCGTTTCCAGATGGTTTTGCCTTTCCAGTGGTGCCACACAACCTTTTATGTGCTGGAAAACACCATCTGGATATTTATTTATTGAGAGATGCTCTATTTTCCCTCACCTGCTGCATATCCCAAAGATTTTGCTCCTGCAGTTAATACCCTAAACTTGAAAAGGCAAAGAAAATTTAAAAAACAAGGAGTTTTCTGGGGAAAAAAAGCCCTCCAAATAAGCAGGGCTGAAATATAAAATGAAGCAATCTGGGGTTTTATTTTTAGTTCGTGTTGTCTTCCAAGCTCACCTCTAATATGCCAGAGGGAACAGTTTTTCTCCTGATTGATGGAAATTTAAGTCTCCTCATAGGAAGGGCTTCCCTTCCAGAAAATGAAAACTTTGAAAAAAAAGAAGTATCAGACAAGACAAAGCCGTGCCAAAGAACAGAATTTTCCAAAGATTTGGCTGGAATGATCACTTTGTTTTACATGGCAAAATCTGTGCTGAGAAGAAAACATGAAGATGTGGAAAATGCAGAAGCTGGATTTGGTTTTAAGAGTCAATTTTATGCACAGGATTGGAAATCCAGGATTATCCATGTGCTGATAGGTGAAGTCACAAAAATAAACAGGAATAAGGGAATATAGCAGAATTTTCAGGATTAAACAGAGCCTAAAAGTTAAACAAGAGGATGTGGGTGTCATTAGAGAGGTGAAAAGTGGATTTTGGTGGGAAATATCAACAATTTCTCTTCCTAACTTTAGTGGAACCCATAGCAGGGGTTGGAATGGGATGAGCTTCAAGGTCCCTCCCAACCCAAACAATTCTGAGGTGACTTTTTTCACACTGAGCCTCAGTTTTGCTGCCTTGGCACCTTGAGAAAACCTCCTGGAGTGCACGGAGGGAAATGGGAACCTGTTCCCCTCGGATTGCTGCTCTTGGACTAAAAATGTGGAGAAATTTTGGTCTGTCTTCCTCCAGACTCCTCAGGCAGGGATTGCCCTCATCTGAGAGCTGCATAAACCCCCAAAACTCCTTCCCAGCCCTTATTAACTGATGTGAGAAGGTGTTAAAACGGATTTATTCAGGCTTCCACCCATGATCTTTCTCTTGCGATGCGAATTCCCAGTAAATCTTGGAGCGTTCTGCCCCGGTGTCATTATCTCTACTGGCACATGGGAGATGGAGTCAGAGGAAGGGGGATCTTATCAGCTCAGGCTTAACCCCTGACTGATTAAACCCAGCCTATCTGTGAGTCCAACAGCAGCAGAACCCCTTTGCAGTGGGTTTTTAGGGACGAGACTTGGGCAGGCAAGAGAAGAAAATAATTCTGGGTTTCTCCTGCGAGGCCGAGCTCTCTGACTGTCCTGCTTAGGAACAAGCCTGACTTTCTTAAGCTGAGCTGTCCCCTTGACCTTCTGTGGGACAAAAGAACGTGCTGAAAGTTAAACCCGTGCTTGAATTCGTGCTTTTGTAGGGTTGAGCCCTTTTGAGTCAGGCCCCACAAATGGAGATAAACCCACTCCAGATCGAGATAAACCCACTCCCAACGCCGGCGGGGCCTGCCTGGGGGGATCCCTGTATCCCTGGAGGAATAAACCAGCCCAAAGTGGCACCAGTCCCACTCAGAGGCCACAAAACCCAAATCATTTCATAACAGAAGTGCTGCCCTCCCTCAAACGCAGCCAGACCTGGGAGCACCAGGAAAAGCAGGAATTATGGAGGAATTAAGAGAGCTCCGCTCTCTGCGAGGCTTTGGAGCTCCTGGTTTGTTTGTGCCAGAGACAAAGGGCTTAAATTAAATTTCTTCCGGCCCAGATGTGCTGGGAGGGGGAGAAGGAGGCAGGAAACTCAGCTTTTCCAACATATTTGTTTAGTCCAGGCACCATCCACCCTCCGGGCACGGTTTGGAGAGGCAGGTGAGGACACAGGGGCACAGCTACTGCTCATGGACCTGTGGCCACACTGCCCAGAGCCACCAGGACCTCGGGGACACAGCTGGTGACCACTGGCCTGGCACCAACCCCTGGAGGGCCCAAGATTCCCTCTGGGAATTCTTACCCAGGTGCAATTCCCCCCTGAGCACGGCAGGAAGCCGAACTGGGGGATCTGTTAAGCCCAACACCCAAATTAAATGTCCTCCCCAGGCACTTATCCCTGTCTGGGGAAGGGATGGAGAGGATCCTGCAGGCCAAGATCCACATTTCATGGATTCTCCATCGCTGGAAATGTCCCAGGACAGGTGGGACAAGACACGAATCAACCTGGGATAGAGGAAGGCGTTCCTGCCCACGGCAGGGGGTGGAACAAAACCATCTTTAATGGCCCTTCCGATCCAAACCACTCCATAATTCCATGATCCATGCCCTGGAGCCAGCTGGAATCCTGGCTGGGCTGGAATTCCACTCTAATGGAGCCCAGACAACACTTTGCTGCAGCAGCAAGTGCTGACACCATCAGCTGCCACTGATTTAATTTGATTTTCTCTCGTGACTGCCTGGCTGCTCCTAACGAGGCTCACATGGGATGCAGCCGGGACGGGGAGGATTCAGGATTCAGCTGGGATGTTGTGGACAGGCAGAGTCTTAAATTTTGGATATTCCCAGCACAAGGCTGAGAAATATCCCCAGAATAAACCAGTTTGGATTAGCAAGGAAAGAAATGGGTGCTTTGACACCACTGATGACTCTTTCCTTACCAATATTGTGTTTGTGGGATAAAATGATGCTGCCAGTGACCACTGAATCCCAGATTTTGGGTGGAAAAAGCTGTGGAGGAGCCTTTTGGGCAGAATTTATAGAAAGGAGGGGAAAAATGCAGGAAGAGGAGGAAAAAACCCGGAGAGAGGAAAAATTTCCAGGCGTAGCTTTGTAGCACCAGAGTTTATTTGCTCTGCTACCTGAGTACAAGCAAGCTCTGTGTGCTCCAGCCCACGGAAAGATTCCTGCAGGGCTCCCTGCAGAGGGAGAGGCTGGAAAAGCAGTGTCAGCTTATCACAGCCCTCATCTGGGAAATGGGAAAACCAGGAACGACCCAAACATTTTGATGGGCACGTGGATTTCTCCTCCTGGCCCTGTCACACAAAGAAGGAGCTCCCCAAGCTGTGTGAAATCCCCAGATTTGTGTCCCGTTATTTTTATCCTGTTTTTCCCCAGGGAAAATGGGATCAGTGCTGTTGGATGGGGAAAATGGCATTTTCCTGGTGGGAGAAGCAGGAGAAACGTGGAGATGCCCCCCAGGTACAGGGACAGAGTCATGGGCACACCGTGAGAAATCCAGTCCAGGTGGATTTAGGAGGGATGGGATTTATTCTGAAGGATTAATCAACAGCAGCTAAGCCAGGCTTAAAGGCAGAACTCCCACAAAATTCCCCTGGATGCTCCACAACAGCAAAGTGGCCCTCCCTGCTCCTCCTGAGGCTTGGAATTCCATCCCTGCCAGGCTGGCAGGATTTGTTTGGTCCAGGAATTCCATCCCTGCCAGCCTGGCAGGATTTGTTTAGTCCAGGTTGGCTCCTGCTGAGGCAGGCACAGTCAGGTCTTTGTTCAGGGAGCCACCACCTAAAGCTGGAATTAAATCCTGAATTAAATAAGTTTAGTCTGTCCCAAAGCCACGTGTCCCTGTATTTTCAGAGGGCAGGGCTGGACAGCAGCTGGGATATCCCAAAGGAAAGAGGAAAAAAAAAACCAGAAACCAAACCAGCAGCACTAAAACCAACCCTCACCTAAAACTGCCCTTAAATTTTGGGAATACAGGAGTTGTAAGGAGAGGAAAGGGGGAAAAGCTGCAGGTTGTGGTTTGGCTGATGGGTTTTGAGGTTATTTTCCTGGAAAATGAGGACATCCAGCTTCTCTGCAGCAGGATGTGAGGCTGCTCAGACAAATCCCCCATGCTCCAATCCCTTCCCAAGCTCCAATCCCTCTCCATGTTCCAGTCAGGAGCTGGAAATACTGAGCTCTGTCAGGCTGAGGGCGCTGATTTGATGTTGTAGGAATGTGCTCTGGATAGGGATCAATATAAATGTTTATTTCGGGATATGGCACCTCAGGTTGGGAGCTGGCTCCTTCCAAAAACATCCCAGGCCCTGAGTCCCGGCTGGGAAGGGCTGGGGGATTGCCTTTGGAAACTTCCAAGTTTCCAAATTCCCAAATGCTGGAGAAGGGAATTCTCACTCCTCTTCTTAGAAAGAAGTGAACCTAAAGCAGATTTGGGGGCCCTGATGGGCTCAGAATGTGCTGGGTGAGAAAAAGCTGAAATTTGAAAAATCAAATTTCCTGCTGCCATCAAATCCAAACCAATCCATCCTGTTTGACATAAACTTGGGATTTTCTTTTGGCTAGAATGTTGTTCTTGATTTAATCACAGAATCATGGAATGGTTCGGGGTGGAAAAATCCTTAAAGATAATCTAACTCTAAGCCCCAGCCATGGGCAGGGACCCCTCCCACTGTGCCAGGCTGCTCCAGCCCCAGTGTCCAGCCTGGCCTTGGGCACTGCCAGGGATCCAGGGGCAGCCCCAGCTGCTCTGGCAATTCCAGCCCAGCCCCTGCCCACCCTGCCAGGAACAATTCCTGCCCAAGATCCCATCCAGCCCTGCCATCTTCCACCTTAAAATTATTGCCCTTTTCCTATCACTGCATTCCCTCCTCCAAAATCCCTCTCCAGACTTCTTATAAGCCTCCATTATGTTTTGGAATCTTCCCACCACACGTCGTACATTTTGTTTTCCAGCTTTTTTTACTTGTCTGAAATCAGTATCAGAGACTGGAGAAGAGTCTCTTCAGCCTCTCCTGAAGTTTTTTTCCAGGACATTTCTTAACAAAAATTCACTGCAGAGCAGCCTGGGACAGCGGAAGGTGTCCCAGTCTGCGGCAGGGGTGGCACTGGAGGAGCTTTAATGTCCCCTCCAACCCCAAACCAGTCTGGGATTTCATTTTATGATTCCCTGCTGGGTGGGGGAGCCGACTTTCCGATGTGCCAGGGGGACAAAGTCCTGCAGGGATCCCTGGGGCAGATTCCTGGTGCAGAACCAAGACCACGTTTCCCTCTGAGTGGCACAAAATGCTCAGAGAAAGCAACAGAAAAGAGGGGAAAGCCCAAACAACAAAAAAGAAGGAAACCCCAAACTCTTTATAAAAGGTTTCCGTGCCTGTCTGTATCTATTATCTTGTGTTAAATAATTTAATAAGAATGGAATTCTGAAGTTATTATTATTAAGTTTTAATAACAAAGTCTCTACAGCAGCACAGCCATTCATTTTTTGCTCTCCCAAGCCAGGTCAGCCTATGTGGTTCCAGGTTTGGAGCTTGGATGCAGCAAGGAAAGCTTTTTGGACAAGAACTGAGAGGCTGACAAGGAACACAGTGTGCAGGACATGTGCAGGCACTTGAACAAAAATGCAAATCCAACTCTCCAGTCTCCAGCTTTTCCGGTCGGAAAGAGTTGCCAGAAAATAACTCCAGTCAGGGAAAACAAAAAAGATGCTGCTGCTGCTGCTGCTGCTGCTGCTGCTGGAGAAATTCTCTTCAATTGTTTCCAAACTCACTTTCTCTTCGGAATAACTGAGGAGAACGTCAGGACACAGCTCCTGATTCTCTCTCCCTGCTCAGGGCAGCCTGGAGCTGCTCCAGCCTGGCAGGATTTGAGGTGGATCCCTTTGGAATGCCATTAAATCCCAGGCTGTGGGATTCTGGCTGCCCTGGACAGAGCTGATCTCAGCCAGGTGCAAAGTGGAAAAGCCCAGGTGGGGCTGAACAGGGCGCTGCAATCAGCAGTCAAAAATCAGGGAACCACGGAGAGATTTGGGAAAGAAGGGACCTAAACACCACCTAATTCCACCTCGTGCCACTGGCAAGGACGTGTTCCACCACCCCAGGCTGTTCCAAGCCCCATCCAGCCTGAGCTTGGACTGGGATGGGGACTCCCCTGGGATGGGGACATCCAGTCCTGAGCTTGGACTTCCAGGGATGGGGAGTCCACACCCAAAGAGCTTTTTTCCCCAAAGCATTTGGAAATAACCTTATTGGGAAATTTATTATTTGGGAATAACCTTTTTTTTCAGGATAAATGAGAAGGTGGCAGCCAATTCCAGGAAATAAGAGGAGCCCAGAGCCAGCAGAGGAGGGAGGGATAGGAAAGAAAAATCCCACGGGAGCTTCCACCCTCGGAGCCACCACCAAAGGAACCATCGGGTGTTTGATTCTCACCCTGCTCGAGGGAACAACTTTGCAACCGACCAACCAAACAAATCTCTGGCTCCTCCACCAGCACCTATTCCCAGGAAAAACCTCCTCAAAGCCCCTCTGCATCATTCCCGTGGGATGGGAAGAAGGAAAAATGTCACATCTTGGGGTGGCAGCTCGGCCCAGAGTGACCCTCGGTGGGTGAAGCGCCCTGGACAAAGGGAGCTCCCTACATCTCGTTCCCACTTTTCCAGCACCAAAACTTCCTGGAATCTTCTCCCAGTCCCTAAAGCAGCATTCAAACCCTGAGCAAGAGAGACACCAAGAAAGTCAATCCCTGCAAGCCACAAACTCCTGGAAAAACTCAATCCCTGCAAGCCACTGTCCCAACAAACTCCTGGAAAAACTCAATCCCTCCAGGCCACTGTCCCAAAAAAACCCTGGAAAAACTGGCCAGAGAGGCAGGAAAATAAATCAGGATGTGCAGCAGCTGTCAGGGACAGGAATCCTTCCCTGCCAGTCTTTCCTGCCAGTCTCAATCCTTCCCTTCAGTCTTTCCTGAATTCAGGAAGAAGCCAGTCTGAGCCTGGATATCACGGAAGGACAGAGGTAACAGCTAAAGGAGAATTATTTAGGATGCAAAGCCCCAGCAAAAAAACTCAGTTTTGACCTGAAACTCCAGCCAGAATCTCGTGCTGATGTAGCTGGGTAAAATCTAAATAAAGGACATGAATTTCCTGAACAAAAAGGTGCATCCCAAAGCCTTCTGCTAATTTTCACGAAGGAAACTTTATCTACTCTCATTAAGCAGTGAAGGGTCTTCGAGTTTTTATGCGAAGCAAATAAATACAGAAATAAACAGGAGGAAAATTGGGATCAGCTGGAGCCTAAAGTCCTTTTTCAGCACAGACAGTTTGGGGAATGAAATCCATCAGCTTTGCAAAGTCTGCCCTGTGCTACTCACTGAGATCAAGGAGCTCCAGATGATTCAGATTTCGGCCTTTCCTTCAAAAGAAGCCACAAAAAAATCTTCTATTTTCCGTGGGCAGACAGAATTGGTGGCCCAGACTCCCTGGTTATTAATAAATCCACTGTAATCACCCTGCTCACGAGATTTTGGCGTGGTTTGTGAGGTCACAGCACGAAGATATCAACTGGAAAGCACCAAAAAATCATTGATAACCTTCCAATTATCTCTACAATTTTCCTGCTTTAAACATACCTCAGACTTTCTGTAAGAACTCCAATCATGAACTTAGAGTGCACGAATTATTTTGGATTTAAATTTTCATTTACTCAGTGGACAGCAGGGCACTGATCTTTGCATCGTTTCCCTAGCCTGGTGTAAATCCATCCCTTAATTCTGATTTTTCCACTGAGCACAGGATGTGGCATGAAAAGGGGGTAAAACTAAAGGATAAGAGAATGAACACAAAATTAGGCATTTTCCAGGTCAGCATTGCTCATTGGAGAAGAAAATGCAATGTTTTCAGAGCAAACTTTGTAACAAATGGCTCCTCAAACAACTGTGAAAATAGATTTGGGAGTTGAAGGAACATGAAAATCAATTTGGGTTTAAATGAACCTGAAAATAAACCTGGATTTACGCTGCGTCTCTTCACATTACAATGCCAAAGGGCCAAGAACAGCCACCAGCCGAGTATGAAGATAATAATTTAAAAATAAGGGGAAAATACGGATTTTCCAGAGTGGGGTGGTTAATTCCCCGAGTTAATTATCGAGGTAAATAATATCTCCAGGGGATTGAAAGGGACTTTCACAAGGGCATGGAGTGACAGGAAAAGGGGGAATGGCCCAGTTTAAGCTGGCCTTGCTTGAACCATCCATGGCCTTGGATGTTTTCGGGGATGAGGAAACCACAGCTCCTCTGGGAAATCAATTCCAAGGAGGAATTTCTTCCCAATATCCCATCTCATCCTTGGGTTTAAAGCCGTTTTTCCCCTTCCTATCGCTCCATGCCCTGTGAAAACTCCCTTTGCAAGCGGATTTCAATTGGGACGGGGAGCTCTGGCCAGGATTTAAGGCAGAGGTGCCAAATCCTTTGGGGCAAACCCTTCCCTCCCCACCTGGAGAACTCCTGGAAGCTCAAGGGCAATCCCAGTTTGGTGTGAACTCCAGCCCAGCCCTGGATGCCCTAAAAATCCCTCTCATTTCTGAGAAATATTGTGGAAAACCCGATGACAACGCGCTGACAGCTCCCCCCTCATCCCGCCGGGATGCTCCCGGTGCTGACAGCTGCTCCAGAAAAAAAAAAAAATCAACAAAAAACCAGGGAAAAACCAGCTCCAAATAAGCTGCTCTCTAGGACTGCTGGCAAAGGATATTTTTCCAATTGTTAAAGTCACTTCGGAGTTTGTAAACCAAATCGCCGCGATTGGAACCAAAGCTGCGCCTCTGCAACTCCAAAGGGAACAAATCCAAAGGATTCCATGCGGGGACAGGGGGTGGAGAGCCTGGACGGAGATTGGATTCCTGGAAAAAACTCGGCCCGAAGCTGGCAAGGCCGTGCTGCCCGCCTAAACTCGGGATTAGCGGCGCGATTTGGAGCAGTGGAAGTGAGGCAATTAGGTGATCGAGATAATGAAGTGCTTTCCTAGAACCGCGGAGGAACCGGCAGCCTCTGGAATTCCAGGAATTTCGCCTGCAGGGCGGGAGGGGCAGATAAGGGTGGAGACAAGGAAGGTGCGCTGATCTGCCAGGGCTTTGTGCCCTTGCCAAAATTCCCTTTTTTTTTTTTTTTTTTTTTTTTAACAGCCAGGTTAAGAATCCTGGGGATCCAATCTTGTTTATCCTGCATTTTATTTTCCCGGTCGAAAGCACAATTACACTTAATTTTAATCCTTAGGAGCACTTCAGGCTGGATTAAAATTTAGGAGAGACTCCGGTGAGCCCCATGAGGTGGGAATGTGGCATCCCAAGGACGATTGAGCATGGAAAAGCGATGCCCCGGGCTCAGATTCCCCAATCCCGCTGCTGCACGAGGTGTCAGCGTGCAAAATTTAGGATGGGATAAGCCCGAACTAATTTTAGCCCTGTCTTGTCTAAGCCAGTCTAAACTTTGCTCCCTTTATAGTCAGGGGAGGTTGGGAAGGCACTGCCAGAGGGTGATTCAAGCTCCTTATCCTGGAGATTTATCTTGGGATGGGAACAAACCTTACAAGGAGGTGCCTCCCTGCTCCTCTCTCCCCACGTTAACAGGGAATAAACTGATGGAGCTGGATTTTTCCATAAAATCAGCCTCATCCTGAATATCTCTCCTTTTAAAAGTCTCCTTTTCCCGGGCATTTTTTTGGAATTTGGAGCTTTCCGGCAGGTACGCCCTGAGCACAACTTGTAGATAAGCGGGGCTGGCATAAATTTGAAATATTCATTATTTATCCTACATGGAATTATTTTTTTTTTCCCCCCAAGAGCTGCACAAACTAATCCAACATCATTAATGTCGTGACTTCCCCACATTACCCAGGGAACAGGGAATAAACTGACAGAGTTGGATTTTTCCGTGAAATGAGCCTCATCCCAAACATCTCATCCTTTACAAGTTTCCTCTTCCTGGGCATTTTTTGGGAATTTGAACTCCCCTGGAAAGTAGACCCAAAGCACAACTCACAGATAAGCAGGGCTGGGAAATTTGAGATATTTATTATTTATCCTACATGGAATTTTTTCTTTCCAAGAGTTGCACAAGCTGATCGAACAGCATTATTGTCATTTGTCAAAAATATTTCAAAAATACTCAAAATATTCAGTAAAATATAGTTCAAAAATATTGTCATTATTGTCAAAAATATTTGTTTTCTGCCTTTTTTCTAAGGCTTTATTACAGCGATTACAGCACCAATAAAACAATAAACTTCTCCACCAGGAATAAATTCCTCTAAAACTTCCAAAGGAATCTCTCAAGGCTTTGGATATGAGTTTTCCATTAGAGGAGCTGCATGGATTCATACAATTCCTTGGGAATTTGCATGTCCCAAGGATTTTTCCTGCCTGCAAAAAGCAGTTTCAGCACTGGAGTTTAACACTGAAAAGAGTGAAATGCCCGGGGTGGATCCCGGGTTTTGCACACAATGCAGTGAGATCAAGATCTAATTTAGGGAATTCTATCCATCCATCCCGTTTTAGCCCTCTTGGAGCAGGGAGACAGCTGGGAGTGAAATCACCGGGGCACATGGGAGTGAGTCAGGCAGGAGAAAGGGAACGGGAGGCTCCCACAAAATCTGGGGATCCAGAGAGGGCCAAAGCATTTCCAAGAGCACATTCCAAGAGCGCCCAGCTGAGCCCTGAGCTGCGCTTTGATGCTGAGTGAACACCAAGGGAAGGAGCTGCCCGTAAGACGTGACTCATCCATTTTTTTCCTTGGAAAAGACAAGGGGGGGGGGGGGGTAATACAC
>WAAG01075902.1:0-23629 GCA_013390105.1 Tichodroma muraria | reverse complement strand
CTGTTATAGTAAGAAAAAATGGAGTAAAATATGAGGAGAAACCTATAAATTGCTGAGAATCAGGGAGCATCAAAGGACCCAGCACAAATATAATTGTTTGCTTTCACCTGGCTCTTTGCTCATTCTGTTCTTACCAGAGATGAGTTGAGGCAGGGAAAGGCCTAGGAGAGGGAATAAAGCTGTGTCAGGGCTGTGTAGGAGGGCAAGGATTGAGAGAGCTCTGCCCTGTGGTGGCTCTGTGCTGACTGACAGGGGGAGGTGGGCAAAGGCAAAACATCAGGAGGACACAATATTTATTTGGAATTCAAAGTTATTTGATCTTCTCAGCCCTGGCTACAGTACACTCATTTGAATATTTCCTGTTTGCTTGGGACTGAAGAAGCAGTTTCTAATTGTTATACACAAATTCCTGTATGAATTATCTCAGTCTGAACAGAAATTAATGATATCTCTTGTTTTCAAAGTCTCAGACAAACTGTATATCTTAATACTGTGAGTTCTATCTGATATCCACTTAAAAATAAAGAATCATTTCAGAAAGGAAGTTCAGCTGAAGGATAAGATTTTTCACGTTTTATATTCTCTTTCTTAGGATCAGAGCAGCAGTTTAAAATAATCTTTTTGGGGAAAGGGGTATTAATTTATTAGTAAAATAACTTTTTCAGTACCTTAGAGGTGTTTTCTATTACATGTTGTGAAGGAAATTCCTACATCTTTGCATAACATTGATTTAGAGTAACTAATGAGGGAGGAAAATTTTATAGCAGCAGAATTTCAGGAAGGATTCAGAGGATTCACAGTAAAGAAACTAGGCTCATTTGCTGAATTTTATGCCTTAGGACTGGCTTGAGAAGTGGAAGATAGGATTTATCATGGGTGGAGAAACCTCCACTCTGTTACTGAATTAAGATACACACATCTTGTCTCTGAAAGAACTAACTGGATGCAGATTAAATTTGGCTTTCTAATACTTCAGACTTTGTTCTTTAAGCCTGTGTCACGCAGCCTTACACACATGCATTGCGTGGCTGTAAGAGAACGGTTTGTGTATTATTCATTGACGACGGGGAAATGCACCTCATGGAAGTGCTCTATTCAATGAAGCCATCAGGATAAACCAATTAACACATCAAGACCTAATGAGCAACAAGACCAAACCAATTATTATGTCATTAATTAGTAAGGATTAGACTAAGAGGTGATAAAGTGTTTTTCACCTGCTTATCACAAAGCCCTTTGCAAGTCAGCATCGTTTTTCCTCGGGGAGACACTGATGTGCTGAAGGTCAGTCATATTAAGTGGGAAATAGAACATGGTTCTACTGGGGCCCAGTCCTGTGCCCTAGGCAGAAATAGCCCAATTACACTGACTGACCTTTTCTAGGAACATTACTAAAACTAATATTATGGATGGCTGCTGAAAAACCTTTTGACTTCATAAGCCAATTCCATTTCAAATTGTTTTTTTAAATCAACAATATTTGGTTTCTAATTACTTTGAAATTACTCTTCAGCCTTGGTCAGAATATTCAGCAGTGGAAAAATGATCTTTCATTTGTTTCAGAAGAGTTTCAAGATGTCACAAGTTGACATGGAAAACCCAGATGTTTTTAATTCTGAAAATTGAGAAATAGATTTTGAACAGGAAAGTTATCTTGTTTGGTGTGCATCCTCAGGAAGAAGGATAGCAGAACATTCCCCAGTTCTCTGCCAGGCTGTCATTTATATAAAAATATGAGCGGAAACAGTTTTTGGGCATCTGTGCAGAGCCTTAGGAAGATCTTGAAGAAATCAGAAGAAAACAAATAACCTCCACAACTCTTGCATCTTTATCAACTATTGAATCCTCTATCAGACCTCTCAGAGTAAATCAGATAATTTGCATTCTCCATAACCTTTCTTAAATAGACATAAGAGGAACTACAAATACAACCAATCAAAATACAATCTCAAAAAGTAACTCAGTAGTCAGGAAATGCTAATTTTAATTTCTGCAAAGATGTCTTTTTAAATTTTTCATTTTTTACCCTGTTCTGTGATGTACTTGCATGCCATGCTCAGCAAACAACATTCTGGGATTTTACCACAGGTGTGGAGGAGAGCATTAAAACCTTCAGCTTTGGTGGTAGCTAGTGTAATGGTCCACTCGGGAGCTGAAGCAGGAAACTTCCTTGGAGGACAGGCTGCATATTGCAACGAGGTATGTGATATTTCCCTCAAAAATTTGAGTGGGAATCTGCTATTTATGACTATGTAGATGTGGCAAAGGGTGTGAGGAACCAAGAATAAACAAATGTACTGCCATGAACTCTGACCTTAAGATACTGATGGAATGAGTTTAATCTGAATTTTACGTGGGAATATTCTCTCTTTTGGGTGATGTTGTCAAACTGGTTCTTTAGAAAGAGCATATGTAATTTTCCTGCTTTTTAACTTATGAATGTCTAGTAAACTCATAAGCCAGTGTTACTTGGGTAGGGAATTTCCTTTTAACCTGAAAATATCTTTAGAAATCTGCTTGAAATGCATGACTAGAAGTGGTGGCACTGTATTATCAGATGATAATTTTATTTCATAGTGATGTTTTATTCTTTGTCGAGGGAAGGCCCTTTGGATTTCCTCCAGTACTTAGTGTTTTTTTTTTTTTTTTCAGTCTGAAGGGCTCTAGAGTCACATGAAAACTGTAATATATGACTGTAATTTGCTATAATTAAGCAGGACTTCTGTGTATTCAGTGGGTAAATAGTTGGCACGATTGAGGTGCTACTGTTCCTCTCTCTAAGAGAGCCTTTGCTCTGGGCTGCAGTCTGGCATTCAAGTTAATCAGGAGTTTCAGCTGATAAGGCGTGGGGGGGTGGAGAGGGAGTTTTTTGGACTGGCTGAAGTGAGAGGTGCATGCAAGGGGGCTGCAGAGGGGGAGCACCCAGCCCCCTCCCACAGGTGAATACGGATCTGCTGGGAGGCTCTGTCCTGCCTCACAGTCACATATCTCGTCCTTGCTTCTGGGTGTTTCATTTTCCATTTGGTCACAGAAGTCAAGAGTCATGGAGTTGCTCTTTCTCCCTTTTGGCTGTGATTGTTTCTGCTTCGTCTTGGGTGCAGCTGAGGCTTTTGCTGAGCCTGGTTCTGCTGCTCAGGTGCTTCAGTGGTGGTTTGCTGGAGCCTGGGAAGGGACAGTGATGCTGACATCCCTTCTGGACTTTGTTTGGGCAGCAATATGTGATGAGCTTCTAAACATGGGTGTGAGCACCTGAACACAAAACCTAGGTGAGACAACATAGAGCATGGAAAAATCAACCTGGTTGAAACTTTTAAAGAGCCAGGAAACTATGACACAAAAAAACAAAAGTAGTTTGCCAAAAATGAAAGGGGAAGTAGAGTTCTCTTTTTCATCTTATGTTCTCAGTGCAAGCTTTTTTTTTTGTTGCAGAAGAGCTGCATTTCTGTAGAAAAATCTAATTTTCAGCCCGTCTCTTTAATCAGAATGTCCACAACACAATTTTTTTCCCAATTGCTGGTGATTTTTTTTTTTTCTTTCAGTTCACATCTAAGTCTTCAATATATTTTTTTCTCCATAAATAAAAATTCTCACGGACAATTCCTGAAAAAATGTTGCCCTGATACTGACATGTAAACTATTCTTAACTATTTGCTTTAGAGTTCAGTACTTCTTGATGATAAATATTCCAGTGTTTTCTGCTTTGAGACTTGTAGGCATTGCCCTGTGAAGAAGTGAATTTCAAGTTATTGCTCTTTGTTGTGCTCATCAGTGAAAGTACCAAGACTGACATAGTTGAGACAGAAGTGTCCAGGCACTTTCCTTACCATTCTCCTGTAAATTTTGAATTCTTAAACCAGTCCTGGAGTTGTTGCATGCATCCTAGTGTTCAGCTAAAAAGAAGGGTATTTAGTGTATTCTGGTGTTTTCAACCCCACTTGAGTTCAAAGAATTTGTGATGTACCCTCTAGATATTTTGCTGTTTTATTAAAACAAAACAAACGAATAAATAAAAAACAAGAAAAAATGAAAAGAAAAAAAATAACTTAGTCAGATAACCTGGGCAGTCCTTTCTTCCATGTATGTGGAAAGGGGAAAAAGTAGAATGTCCAAATGTGTGTTTGAAAATGCTGGAGAAGGCGAGGAATTTATGTATATAAAGCCTGTGCTATTATGTGCCTTGAAAAGCTCACTTGACCATTTTAAGTAACACTTGAGTAACACTTCAACAAAATATTTTCCAGCTGTTATTTCTGTCTCTTCAGTTCAAAATGTTGTTCCTAGCAATATTATTCAACAATTCTGTTGTAGGCTGTAAAAATATCTCATGTTCTGCTTCTGCAACTTTTCATTTTACCTACTGTTTTTGCTTTTACTAGGGAAAAATGTAGGTAGGAAGAGACCTCAGGAAGTTGCTTAATCCAAACCATCAGTCTAAGTAGGTCTAACTTTAGATCCAGGTGCTTAGGGCCTTGCACAGTCAGTTGCTGATTATCCTCAAGGATGGAAATTGTAACATCACTGTAAAATGCTCTTCGATTTCTGTGGTGCAGAGCTTGGGCTGAATGTACTTTAGGAGAAAAACCAGTCTAATGCTCAGCATTCAGATGGTTACCAAAGTTGGGATTTCTGTGATGAATCAGTGGCTTGGGAAAGACCCCAATAAGAAGTTGGATTTTCAAGTTGGATTTTCAAAGCTGTGTGACCTCAAATGGCATGATGAAAAAGTAGTGCTCAGGATTTAAGTGATGTTTTCCTATAAAGAAACAATCAGTACTGAATAATTTAATCGCTAATAACTATCTCATCAGTATTGCTGCTGTCCACTAACACCAGGCACTAACACACTATTCTGAAGAGCCAATTTAGGTGTACATCTCAGTAAAACTGTGTTCTATTTCATATTTTAACTTTGGGGACTTAGGTTTCAATGGGATGTTGCTGCAATTTTGAAGACCATTTTAAAATGTCTATCTTTACTGATAGAAATGAACCTCAAAAACAAGGTTAAATGGATTGAATAGCAGGACACTGCCTTATAATACTGTAAGATTAAAGCACTAAGATGTGCTTTTTTCCTTTATTTTTAGTGGAATGTATACTGGTTGTGCACATCTGGAAAGATGTCAGTGCAGTAATCTATACAGGGTTTATTTCTGCTATTTATGTTTACATATTCGATGTTGTTTTAACACACATTTTATCTCTGTAAATATTAGTGCTCTAGATGCATATAGGATATTTGATTTAATAAATTTATTTCTACTAAGTTATTGTAAATTTCCATTAATGTATCCAGTTCTCCTAAACTAAGCTATGATAATATATCTTTTATAGAAGAACTAAGGCAAATGATAACACATTGGAAATGTTGTTTGGCTTCTCCTATGCTGCCATAAAGCAAGAGATGGCAAAACTACTTCAGACACAGAATCTAATTTTGAAAAAAAGTTAATAATATATATGTTTTGTGATATCTTTGTTCTTTCAAAATCACAGCATATATCTGAGATGATGTTTCAAAGGTAAAATACAAATTTTACTTTCTCATGTCTGTTTTGGAATTTGTTGTTTTCAGATACTCTTTATAGCAGTGGACAGGGTTCTATGGAAACAAACTTATTTCTTAACATTTTTCCTCCTGGGAGAGTTTTACATCATCAGGGTAGCAGTGAGGGGTGGGACTGAGCATCTAATATCAGGAAACCCATTCAATTTTACTGTGACCTGTAGTGTGGGAAATGTGTAGTCCTATTGCTTTTTTCCTAATTTCTCTGTCCTATTGGCTTCCTCCCAAACCAGATTTAGGAAGAGCAGATTCATCTGGAAATGTACTTTTTTTCGTTTTTCTTGTTTTTGCCAAATTTTCAATTAGAAGTGTTCAGCAAGCCAAGAAACCTGCCTTCCTTCTCTTTTTCTTAATATTTATTATGTTTTTGCTATTTGCAATATTTTTGTACTTATATAGCCTCACTTTTTGCATACACACATAAATATTTGAGAATATTTTCCATGTAAAGGCTTGATAGGAATAGTTCATAAATTTTAGAGAACATAGAGATGCCAAAGCCCCTCTGATGGGATAGCTATGGAGTTTATGCAAGAATGAGATTCCAGTCCTGAAGAGCAGACCAGGCCTTTAAATGTGGATCTCTTCCACTCTATATGAACAAAATACCATGTGGAATGTAAAAATCTGTCTTATCAGGAATCTCTGTCTTTTAGAAGAAGGGATTTGACATTAATAAATGTCAAAACCTTAACATCCACAATGAATGATACTCACACACCAGCTGTGCTTATTTTTCTCTTCTTCTTCCCCTGTAATTTTTTTGGCCCTTCCTAGGAAAATGGGAAAGCTTCTTTGAGGTAATCCAGTTTCATAGTGTTATTAAGAGCACTGCTTTAAAACCCAAAGCATGTAATAATTGCCTCAGTAACAGCCTGGGACTGGTGACTTTCACTGTTAAATGAGCAAAGAAAAATGGATTTTTCACACACAAAAGAAAGCTGCATAAGTTAGACCCCATCTGGTGAAAGAATCAATTTGATCACTGAAAAGCTATTCAGGTATTCTCTGTTCATTTACTTGTTAGTTTTCGAGGTAGAATTAAGTCATATGAGCCATTGTGCTTCCAGTAGGAACCAGCACATTTCCAAAGAAAAGGACCTGAATTCGAATCTGACCTATGGCCCTTCTTAAAGTGTTTTAATGAGTTAAAAGAAACCATGAACCTCTCTGTCATCTTGAAAATGTTTAGAACTGAGATGTACTCATGAAGTCCTTTCCCTCTGCACCTTGAGGAGAAAGGGTGAATGGTCTCTTTGTGTTATCTCTGAGTGAGAACCTAATAGCATTTAATATAGTGGTAAAATGTATAGTGAGCACAGAGGAGGGATGATTTTTCTACCACGTGTGATGTGAGACACGTTGGTTAACATCAGGGAACTTGCCACAAAAAGTGTAACTAGAAAAATGAAGGTAGAAAGGAAAACGAGCTTGCTGGGACTGGCATTGTAGCACTCACTGGTAAGTGCACAAAAGGAAAAGTATTGCCTGAAACACCCCATGCAAGTGAGGAATCGATACTCTACTTGAACAGTCTTCCAAAAGATCACTTATGTGAGGGGTTAGGGCAAAGTAAGTGGCTTCAACAAAATTTCAACTTACTGTTTTATGTAGAAATAATTAAAGAAGGGAATAAAACTAATACCATCCACCCAGAATTTCATTGTAGAGAAAATCAAACTTTATTCTATAGATTAAATGTGTGAATTGCCTATGTACCCACATGAAAGATGCATATAGGATATTTGGGTTTAATAATTCTATTTCTAAGTTATCGTAGATTTCCATTAATGCATACATTTCTCCTAAACTGCCATAATATATCTTTTATAAAAGAACTAAGGCAAATGAGAGCAAATTAGAAGTGTTAATGTGCTGTTTTCACTAGAAAATCCACATATCCTTGAGGAGGTGAAGAGGAACTGGATCCAAGGCTATAGTCTAGCTAGACTAGCCTTTGTATAAAGGATTGCTATTAGGGAAGTTTGGGAAGTTAAGGAAGGAATCTACGGAATTAGCATTTAGCGATATAAATGGAAGGACTGAGAAGACACTTTTAGAACATAACAGTGTTCTGAGGTTCTTCATTCCATAAAATATCTGGAAAGCATGTTTTTGAAAGCAGTCATTAAACAGTTGTAATGATGATCCTTCTTGAGTAGCTGTTTAGCTGTGAGGAATGGTACAGCTCACTCAAAAAGTGAGCCAGGAGCAGAGGCATGCACTTCTCCAAATATTGAACCCAAAACATTTCACTTTAAAGCTCTGGTCTCTAGCTATTAGGAATCTAGAACTGGAAACAGCAACTGTGTGTTTCAAACTACTGGATTTTCAAAGTACTTTTTAGTTTCTCTGGCACAATTAAGTCATATTTCTGAACAAACAAGAAGATTCCTTTTTGTAGAGAAGTCATAAAGTAAAGTAATGTACATTTGACTGTGAAGACTGGATCCCAGCAAACTAAATCATGGCAATGCTGGGTTTTCCACTAAACTTTCAGATGCAACTCATAGTATTATGTCCTTCATTATTATTATAATTACTATTATTAATAGTAGTGGTAGTAGTATGCTGTAACTTTCTGATGTCTTGTTGAAGCTCAGTTTCTTTCAGTCTTCTTGACTATAAATATATTGGACAGAACAAAAAGCAGTCTGAGACTGAACCTCATGTTTGGCAAGGGGAGTAATATGTAGATATAGATAGGTCTCAGGCATCTCCACAGCCAGATCTAACAGATAACGCTAGAAATGACTTTCATCATTGCTCAGCCTCACTTTTTTAGCCACACCAATTCAGAGTATCCATGAAGACAATGTGAGCCCATTTTTGACATGTTTTCTTCATGTCTGAAATTGGACTAGTTTGTCTTTACTTTTCAGTACTGGCAATCAAAATTGCATGGTGATGTGCAGGGATGGTTCCCTCAGTTGTAATGAGGAAATGCTTAGCATGCCCTTAGCAGGTCATGCAGCATGACTTGCTGTGATGGAGTAGAGCACGTTGTCCTTGGACTCTTGAGCTCTGCAAAGTTTTACTATTGCCTTTCTTGTCAAAGGAGATTGCCCAAGATTTGGTTGAATCAAGCATTCACAAAAAATGATGTCTTTACTCACTGTCAGACAGTCAGCTAAATAGGTTAATGTGAGAACACTGGGAAAAGAGAGTCTGGAAAGAGAGTAAGGACATTTATTGCAATTTAGGAAGGATAACTTTGAAATATTGAAACCAGAGTTCCCTATCTCCCATATTTGATCTGCATTAAAGGCCTATTTCAATCTCAAATGTGTTTCAGAGATCTATTAAAATGATGTGCCAGGAACTAAAGACAAAATCTTCAGTACATAAATGGAAAGATTTTGTTTTTCCTGTGACTGCCAGCCTAGCAAATTAAGTTTTAGCCCTGGAAGTCAAATCATGTTCTTTATTTCTATTTCATTAGTTATAAGTCAGTTAGTTCCAGTTATAAGTGGTTAGCAGGTCAAATTATGCTCCCACAAAAGTGTGTGACCTTTTCTGATGTTCTGCTAGCATCAAAGCAGGAGCAAAACTGGGCTGTTACCAGGCAGCACTTCTGATAGCACTGCAGAATAGATACCCTGGAGGAGCAAAAGGCTGTCACTCAGTGGAATAGGAAATGGTCTTAGGGCTACAGTGAAGTTGTAGGGCTATGTTTTTTGAGGCAAAGATTAGGGAAATAACAACTAAGTATGATGCTGCAGGAATACTGGAAAAGAAGCTATTTTTCATAGAGAGATATATACATCTCCAAGACTTTATTTTTTGCCCTTCACATGCCATAAGGTAACACTTGGTTCAGGCTTCTGCACACTTTTACTGTTAATATGTGATAGTCAAGGGCTCCTGGCTACAGCTCAAAGGGATGGCTGTCTCAAAAGGACACTTCTTCCGGAGGGTGCTCTGTACCCTTCCCTTTCTACCATGACATGTTTCCTTCTCCCCTCCCCCGGGAGCCATCTTTCTGGGGCTTAGTGGTGCAAGTTGCTTCAACAAATACCCAAATCTGTCCACAGTTTTGTTCAAAACCCTCAGATCTGAGTCTGAGTACCCCAGCAGTGCCTCAGCTCTGCTTGCCTGTGCTACAGGTGCTGGAGAGGCTCTCATGGCCCTTGTACAGAGTGTAAATCATGTAACTGCTACAGTCAGCTGCTTCCCACAGCTGTGCCAGGTGCAGGGGCACAGGAACCGGGAGCTGCTGCTGGTTTATTTGTTTCCAGTTTCAAGAAGGATGTTGCTGAAACAAATGCAACTGTTCATTTCCGTGGACAAAAGCCACAAAAGACCATCATACAATGCCAGAGTATGAGGATGTTTATATAAATATGTATACATATATATGTGAGTATGGATTTTATCTATATGTGTATGAATATTACATTTCTTCAGAGAAGTGAATATGGGAATAACAGTGCAAATAAATTTCAAGGAGAATCCCCAAACAGCCAGTCATTCTACAAGATCTGACCTTAAAGGTATTCACAAAGAAGTATTGTTTCAAACTGGCTGATTGAACAAGTAAAATTTTGAGGATGAGGATTTTTAAAAGGTAGACTGTAGTTCTAACATGTTCCAGTGTTTCTGAAAAGCTGTGATACTTTTTGCAAGAAAGCAGAATAATCACTTAGAAAACTAATAGTAATTGTTGTTATATAATATTTTGACAGGCTGATCTTCACTGAAGACTCAGTCAAGCTGTTCAGTTTTCATTCTGATTTTCACCAACTTATGCTGATTTCTTGGTAGTGTACTTATACTAATTTTTGGGACATTACTCTTGATTTGTTCTAAGGAGAGAGAGTGCATTAAGAATAGTGGATCAGTCAAAAAGGCTTTTCATTTAATGCTGATCAAAGATGAGAGTGTACTATACTGTACCGTGGTACTCTGGTGCCAGGTGTGCATTCAGGGCATTGTCCAGCCTCCTTCTTCTCAGAGTCAAGCTTGTGCTGTGGTTCTCTGTTGCTGTGGAGAGAGTCTCTGTTGACAGATACTATTCTCTCAGTAGAAGATCTGTGATAAAAACAACATCATTAAGAGAAATGGTCTGCAAAATATTGTTGTGTGCAATATGATGCAATGTCTTGTATCATTCAAGACATCACGAAAAGGAATGAGTTTCAGTAGTTTCAATGAAATATTAGTTCTAGCTTGCCAGTATAATTCAATCATTTTGGATAACCCATGGTCTTGTTTCAGCAGCAGAAGAGAGCTGTGGGAGCTGGGATGCTGAAAGCTCCTAGCAATAGCAGAGACTGTCCAGGAAATTTCTGGGATTTGCTTTTTCAAACTAAAGTTCCTGGGAATGGGATTTAATTTGTGGTTGAAACTCATGTCTCAAACAGGTAGAAAATAATGTGATAGCTTCTCTAGACAAGTTCTTTTAGGTCATCTAACTTTCCCATTTAAAATGGAAACTCACTTCAGAATTACCTGAAATTGAAAGTATTTTTTCTTTTCAAAGAAAAAAGTAATGGGTTTTAAAGAGCAGATGTTTAATTCCTGTTACGGGTTACCTTTGTGGATACTATTCTCAAGAAAAGCCTGAAGTGATTTAATTGAATCTTTTCTTTCTGGAGTAGTGCAAAAATTACATTGTAACATTTTAATGTTTATTTTATACTTCTTTGTAGCTACCTTTGGTTTGTTGTCCAGTTTGGGCATCATAGTTGACAGAGATAGCCAGACAGACTCATGCTTATTTTAAATTTGATTAAATACATTTATATAAAATATAACATATGTATTCTATATAAAATTATCTTTTCCATTCTTATTGCTAAATTTTGCACACAGAGACTAAGATCATTTATTTTGCCTCTTAGCAGATGGCTGGGAACTAATGAAGAGCATTTAAAGCCAAAGTTCTGTCTTTGACACACCTGCCTCCACAGCCAAGCAGCAGAGACAGCACAGTGACATAAATTGGTCTGGATCTATTTCAGTGACTTGTTGTGCACCAGACCAGTGGGGAAGTGGGCAGCAGGCAGATGTTATTTTCAGTGACATCTAGGCTTCTCTTCTGTTTTATGGAGACTGCAATATTGCTTCATTGGCATAAAAAAACCCAACCCAAAACCTCTTTGATTTCTGCATCCAGTCTATCAACGGTTTGAAGAGTGGAAGTATTTTCCCTTGAAGATTTTCATGCTTTTCCCTCTGATTTCTTTGGTCTCATTCTGGGCAGAGGACATACAATCTCATTGTTTTTTTTCTTTCATGAAAGAGCTGTCAACCAAATTTTTCAGCATGACTGATACTTTCCAGGAAAAGCTTCTACATATTCATTTCTTCCAGGAGGAAGAAACAATTAATGACTCTTAAAGCTTCTGGGCACCCTTTACCTCTTTCTCCACCTGTCCCACGTGGGTTACCAGAAGCAGTGTAGCCATTTCTGCCCAGCTGCTTCACAGCCTCCTGGCTCCTTGATGTGTTACTGTGCAAGGGCTCCTCTTGCTGTTCATACCTAAAGCCTTTTTTTTCCCCTGTGATTCTTGTTTTCAAGGTTACATAAATTCTATAACCAAAGAGTTTGCCTAGCAGTTAGTTCTAGAGAAATCGGATGGAGATCAGTGTTAAAAGTATTGTTTTATATATCCATATCTGCAAATTGCATAAAGCCTAGAGAACCCACAGTAAAGAAAACTTCAACTTTCACAATGGGGCCACCCTCAAGAGGGTGAAGGAAGAGTAAGTGGGGACACAGCTAGAGTAAAAGTAATTTAGAGAGGAGAAACAGAATGGTGCATGGGATATAGAAAAAGGAGGATTTCAGGGGGAAGTGAGAAAGTGTCATCAATAAATTTTCTTTAGTGAATGATCCCAGTTCAGATCTAGATCCAGACATATTTTGCTGACATTGGAATAAACCAATGAAGCACAGCTTCTGTGGGGATTTGCTGACTTTTTTTTTGCTTTGAATTTCCTCCACTCCATGGTTTACATTGAGTGACCTAAAAGCTCAAACTCAGACTCTAGCAAACTGAAGACATGAAGCCAGGTTACTGATTGTAAGAATATGAGGGTGCTGAGTGTGCTCTAACTTCATGTAAACACGCAGCTTGATTCATTGTGACTTACAAATCCATGGAAGAGCTTCAAGAACTCTTTAAAAAGGAAAGAAAGAAAGAAAGAAAGAAAACCAAAGAAAAAACCTAAGGCTAATTTTCAGATTTGCCATGAAATCAAGGAAAATTTCCTTTACTCCTAGATTTCCTAGGAGACTTGCACTTTATAGGTCATCCTATGCTTAGGACTGTAGAAGCCTCCTACTGATGTGTGTGTGAACTAATAACGCTGAGAGATATATGCAGCCTTTAGGTTTGAATTTAGTACTGGCAGAGTTCAGCAGGCCCAGTAGCAGCATTAAGAGTGCCAGGAGAGCACTGCAGGGGAGGACGCTTCCTCCCTTCTTCCACCCTTTGCTGGATAGTCACTAACTCAAGAGAGAATGCAGAGATAAGTTGACTTTGATCTAATATATGGACATTTCATGCTACTGCTTCTCTTGGTATTCCAAACTCTTTTACAGGTCAGAAATTTAAGAGCTGATATGCCATGAAAATATCATAACTTGGTTCCTCAAAGCTGTACAAGTAATTTTTTTTTTTTCCTTAGAGAAGGAGGGAGTTAGATTTCATTCATTACAGAGAGCTCTTTGCCTTACAGGCAAAAGTAAGTTTCAGTGTGTCTTCAATACTTCTGCTAAGTTTTCTGGAACTGCTCAAGGATGCATTTCTCATCCTTTAAAGAACTGCTGTTTTCTAACACCTCACATAAGCTTTCCATTGTACTGATTGATTTACGATCAGCAATCAGCCACGCAGATATTGGTAACAAATATACTGTTGAAGACAACGATTACTGACTGAATTATCTGTGTTTTAGCTGCAGGCACAGATCAGAGATAAGTTACAGACTGAAGCCGGGGAGGGTGAACCTGGGCAGGTTTGGCATCCCCAGAACCTCAACACCCAAGTCCATTCCTAGGAAGGATGGAAAGACCTGCAGTTTCTTTTCTTGCCATGTGAAACAGAGAAGTCCTAAAGGTTGTCCCCACAGTGTGGCATTAGAAACAACGAAACATTCTCTAGTGAAATTCATAATGGTTTCTTTCTTTTTTATCAACTGTTTTTGTCACCTTTTTGGAGCTCTGTACGCCCACGGGAAATAGGCATACCTGACTAAAATGTGGACCATAAATTGTTGCTACTCTTTTGTTCAAGAGACACACTTGAAGTGTGATTGGTACCCTGTCCTGGGTATGTCCCTATGCTTTAACAAATCAGCATCACATCATCCTGAAATTACCCCAGCTCATTTGAGCTGAGGTGGGCTGTCCTTCATCCTGCTGGCACTCCTTGTTGTAGCATTTTACAATTTTGAATATTCTCAGTCAGGAAACTAGTAGGTTTCTAGGCAGGAGTCTATACATTTAATTCCTTGGCCTGCTTTGAATCATCTTGATCTAATCTTTCAGGAAACTCTCTTATGGAAATTCCCCAATTCTAGACTAGCAGAAAGCTTAAAAAGAGCTATTCCTGAGCACTCTCAATACAGCTGGAGGCTGCAGAGGGTCCCATGGAATCCAGAGACTGAAAGAAACAATTTAGTTTCCTTGCTTGACATCATTGTGCCCAGTCATGTGGCTTTTGGGGAGAAAACACAGGAAATGAAACAATGCCAGGTCAAATATGCCTGCAGAAACAATACCAAGAATCCTTGAGAAAACAATGACAAGCAAGAGATACAAAACCTCATGATGGGAGGACAAGGAGGAGCTCTGCTTACCCGGCATCTGAGCTGGTGGCAGCCAGCCCTTGTGATGGGGAGAGGACTCTTCTCCAGATCTCTGTCCCAGCGGCCAGGGGTGTGCAGTAGCTACACCGAGGGCTGTGTGGTCATGTGAGGAGCGACAGCGTGTGCTTGTGGCTGTGCTGGGGTGTTGGGACAGCACAGCCACAAACTTGGCCTAACTGGCCCAGAGCCAGTGAATTATCTGACAGATTCAGGAATTTTGCTTTGTCTTCTGCTAACAGAAGGTAGCAGGGAGAAATAGATTATATGTATACATAAATGAAGTGAAACTAGAATATTGCAAGCTATGCATCATGAGTAAGGCAAGGATATTGTATACCACAGCACAGAAAATATACCATGAGGGCCATCTTGTGGTCAGGGAAAGTTTATTCTCTGTGAGCATAGGAAAAAAAAGATATTCCCAGAAATTTTTTATGTACCTGAAGATACTGTCAGCTACATTGTAATTCTTAGAACCATGGAATGGTTTGGGTTGGAAGGGACCTTAAAGGTCACCTAGCTGCAACCTCCCTGCCATGGAAAGGGACACCTTCCACTAGACCAGGTTGCTCAAAGTCCCATCCAACCTGGCCTTGAACACTTGCTGGGATAGGGCATCCTGAGCTTGTCTGGGCAAATAGTTCCAGTGCCTCGTCACCCTCACAGTAATGAATTTCTTCCTAATCTCTAAACCTACTCCTTCAGTTTAAACCCATTCCCCTTTGTTCCATCACTACAGGCCCTTGTGAAAAGTCCCTTTCCAGCTCTCTTGTGTCCCCTTTATGAACTGGACACTGAAGTTAAGGTCTCTTCAGTGCCTTCCTCCAGGCTGAACAACCCCAGCTCTCTCAGCCTGTGCCTAGGAGAGGTGCTCCAGCCCTCTGAGCATCTGTGTGGACTCCTCTGGACTCACTCCAGCAGGTCCCCGTCCCCGTGCTGGGGCCCCAGAGCCGGTGCGGCGCTGCAGGCGCGGTGTCTCAGGGGCAGGGCAGAGGGGCTGATCCGCTGCCTTCCATGCAGCCCCGCACGCGGCTGCCTTTCTGGGCTGCAGGTGCGCATTGATGGGTCACGTGCGGCTTCTCATCCAACAACAGCCACAAGTTCCTCTCCCAAGGGCTGCACCTGACCCATTGTCTGCGCCACCTGAGTTTGGGCTTTGGATTGCCCTTACCCAGATGCAGTGCCTTGCACTTGGCCTTGCTGAACTTCATGAAGGTTGCACAGGACCACCTCTCCATCTTGTCAAGGTCCCTCTGGATGGCATCCCTTCCCTCCAGGGTGTCAAAATTAGAAATTGGTTCTGATATGCTGTAATGAATGGAGCTGCTCTGCTGCTGGTCATTAATCAGGTCTTTAATCCTCAAGTGACATACAGCAGGATTAGCTGTGATCCCATGCCAATAAACAAAATAAGATGTTCCATGAGTTGGGAAGGCTGTTGTAGATTAAAAACTAGAGTCAGAGTTTTCCCTCGATTAATATTTTATGCCTATTTGCTTTGGAAATTTCTTTCATCCTCTACATTGTATAAAAGCTTTTTGAAATCCATGGGTTAAATACCATCGCAGTGCTAGAGTTAAGAATGCTATTATTTATTGTCAAATAGCACTTCAAACTGAGAATCAATATTCTTTTCATGGTTATCATATGATGAACCCACTCTGTGTGAGATAAAGTTCTCAGCTGCACCCCTCTTTAGTTTTGTATCCCTGTGTTCTTGATGACAGACTAAAAATGCTGAATTGAAGGGAAGACTGTTCATTCAAATTAAATGTATTATCCAACACAGACCTGGAAAGTTGAATAAGATCTTCTCTGTATTACCTGATCTATTCAGAATGACTCAATTTCCTTCTTTTGTGTGCTTCCCAGTGAATCCAGATGCCTTCCAAAAAACCCAGGAACTTTTCTTTACTGCTTTCCTGATGGGAACCGTCTGCCAATGGTGCTGGGTGGAAACAGCTTTGCTTAGTTTATGGGACCATGATCCATGGTCGATTTAACCAGGCTTTTTTGGTTCTAGAAGAGGTGTGTTTACAAAAAACCAGCCCCACCATCTGGTAGCATTGGCTGTAGGTCTGCTGTAGATCACTCACAGTGAACAAAAATTTTTCTCATTTGTCAGCCAGCCTTTGTCCACACACAACTGACTTTTCTAATAACACTAAGTGTTCCTTATTGTACTGTTTTACTGCTACTTATGGATTATTTAATTCTTTTAATGGCTCTGCAATGGTTCATTTGCTTTCTAAAATTATTCTTTAAAGTACTTGTGCAGATGGGGATAGACAAGGTTGATTCCTCCTGCAAGGAGCTGTTGATAGATTCAGAGATGCTGGCTGCTGAGCTCTGCCGTGAATATTCACTATCTCAGCTCTGCAGGCTTAGCCTCTTTGTAGGGTGTTTGGGAATATCTGACAGTACAGAGTATAAAAGCAGAACAGTGGAGAGCTGCTGTCAGCTTCTACATGAAAATGACTGATTATAGACCCCGTATTTTAATGGCATTGCCTCTCACGAACATTTGAAAGTTAAGCCAGCAAAGTCCCAAACAGATTTTATGGATCAAATCCGTGGGTTGTACAGGCACGTGTCACTCGTTGCTAGAGTGTGTACCATTCCCAGAGGCAGGGTTTTACAGCACTCAGCCCATCCCCTCAGCAGTGCTCCCACTGCCCGGCCTGGAGAGACCAGGAACCAGCCCAGAGAGATCTCACCCGGGAGGAGCTTCCAACAGCAGCTTTTTTTTCAGTCAAGGCTCAGCTGGCCTCGCTGTTCTGAGCATGGCGTGATAACAGAGCCTGGACCCGGACACCTGCTCAGAGGAGCAACCACCACCTCTCCGGCAGAGGAAATGAGAGCGGACTCAGTAAGAAGGGCACACGTGTCCCCTGGGGGATGTCCCTCCTCCCTTTCCAGCTCTCCGGGCAGGGCTGGAGCTTTGGCAGTGCCCTCTGCCGCGGGCTCCTGGCTGCGGTCACAGCCCAGCGCTCCGCATCAGTTGGGAGCTCAGGGAGTCAGACCCCGGCAGCGAAGCGTGTCCATGTGCAAAGAAATCCCTGACACAGTAGAGGGACTGTCAGCTGAGTGAGTGTGGCATTTAAACGTATTTAAGAGTTTTCATTTTTTTTAAAAAAAGCAGGAAGAAAAAGAAAGATTTCTTGCATCTCCCTGTCGGATCACACACATATAGAATACTTATTAGTATTGCAAATACTTATTAGTATTGTGATTTTTCTTTTGTGATCTGTGATTTTTCTGTCCTGGCCAAACCAGGACATTCTTGTAATGCTGAATCACTGAGGCTCTCAGTTAAAGATAGAGAACAGAGCCATGTAGGAACTGCACTGGATATATGTATATAATTTGTGTACACAGCACACTTTCTTGTGTTCTTGAATGATCTGATAAGGAATAAAAAGAATTAAAAAAAAGGAACCCTAAGAAATTCAGATTAGGTTTGGTTCAAATAAATAAGATTTTCAGATGAAAGCACAAATATTGAAATAGATATGCATATATGCAAAATTGTTTGATTTCTTTCTTTACTTCTGTAACAATCAAGATCTTTCAACTCTGTCAGCACAGGCATATGTGAGGACTTGAGGGGGTATTTTGACACATTTCTGCAGCTTTTGGAGGGGCAAAGGTACTTGACTCCTACGTCAATTTGCACAAGTTGTCTACAGGACTTTTCTATATCTAGCTGAAGTTTTCCCCAGAAGATGGCGAAACCTGGTTTCCATTTTCTGAGGGAATCTGTGCAGAGAAATGAGGAATCAACCACCCTGCTTAGGGCAGCAGCCACCTCTGACACCCTTTGGGTATGGGGGGAGCCTGTTGTGAATGGACTGTGCTGCTGGGTTTTGTGTCTTGGCCAGGAGAGAGTCAAGGCAAGGGTCTGAGTTCCCTTTCTGACCACAACAACAGGATTATTAATTCCCTTCTGCTTTTTCATTGCACCGGAAGGGTGGCAGAATGTAAGTACTTTTCCCACTTGTTCATTTCCATTTCTGAGAGCATTCGTAGTAAGTGGTGAGCACACAAAATTATAGCTCTGTAGTGGGTGAGAAAGCTGCTTGCTGCAATCAAAGTGAGACTCTTGACAGCAGACTTTGGTGCTTGCACAGAAGAACAGAATAAATGAGAGATGTCAGGAATTATTCTGACAACATGCCCAAAGCTTTGGGTGAATCTTGCCAGACATCAGACCAGATGTTTAACCCTCCCATCTTATGACATTGTTAAAAAAATGTCCCCATGTAAAGAAAATACAGGGTTTTTCCATCTGGGACTGTGCTGAGATATTTCAGAGTGTTTGGTCTGTTCTTTGGAGGCATTGTAGTTGCATTTCCTCCCTTCTTGTAGAGAATAATTGCCCCTTTGCAAAAAAATACAGTTGAACATCTCTCTACTACTATATACTACACCCTCTAATGAAAGCCTCAGAATATTTTCATATCAATAGTAAAGAACAATGAGCATAGACATGTTCCTTAGTATTAAAATATTAGCAAAGATAGGAAAAATTAACATAGTCCAACTCATGAATGAGGCCTCATCAAGTTAATTGCTGAAATCTGGTTAATGCACATTGATATTTTCAGTTGTGCCTCAGCTAGCTCGTATTTCACATAAGTATGTTGTTCAGAAAGGGTTAGTGCAATTGATTAATAATTAATAGTTACTTTTATAAAAGCAGACCATAATGTTATTTATTACAAATAACATACAAGCTAGCAAAGCAGTGTATGTCTGTACCTATTGTTTTATATTGATTTACTTTTAGCTCTCTGGAATGCAAGAATATTCATGTGTAAAACATGCTCTTGATATTTTAGTTAATTAGTTTATCTAAACCAGTAATGGAAAGTAGAACCCATGGCTTTGGTGCTGTTTTTTATTATCCTGCTACCTTTTTGGCCAACAATGCACAAATTTCATGCTGTTAATAACTCCCCTTGGATTAGATAAGGAATAGAAGGAAAGGAAACGAGAAAGGATATAGAATGAGTGCCATGTTTACAACTTGTGTTCACTTTCTTGTCCCCCGTGACAGTATAGGTTTGATGTAATATTTAAATACAAGCAAAGCAAAGTCATTGATACAATTTCTTTCTTGTGCCATGATCTATTTAGGCTGAATTCTGTTGACAGCTGAGTAACACTGTTACCTGCCAGTATGATTACAGCAGTGTCCGCCTTCATTTTCAAATCCAATTTGCATTTAATAAAATGAAAGATGAAAGCAACCTGGCTGAAAGTGCATCATCAGCACCAGCTTGCTGAATAATGGATTTGAAAGACTGGAAAGAAGTCACCAAAGTAGTTACAATGTTGGAGTGAATCTAGGTCAGAGAAACTTCAGTATGTCTTATTGCAAACCCATGACATAAATCACCTAGGAGAGGCCAGAGAAGACCAGCTTCCAAGATTATTTATTGTAGAAAAGATTGGTATTAATGAGCTGGAGGAGCAGAACGCATCCATCTGGGATCAAAACACCAGCATGTCCTTCAAGGGAGTGGTGACTATCCAGAAAGACCCTGTGCTCCAAGCCATGGGAGAGTTTCCTGCTGACTGCAGGGTCACCCCCAGGTACCCACTGCCCCTCCTGTGCAGCCCTGGGGAGCACCCAGGGGAGCTGGAGGTGGTGAGCTGTGACCGCGGGGGCTCAGCCGCTGCCCTGGCTGGGTCAGCAAGCCTGGCTGGGGGCTGAATGCTGCAGCTGCTGCTGCTTTTACAGCTTGGCTTGTCTGGGTTCAGCTGGCATTGCCTATTCTGTCCTGGCTCTGACGGCATTTCTGTGGTGCTGTGGTGGCTGTGAAGGTGCTGGGGGGAAGCCTGTGGCAGTGCTGCAGGTTGTGGTGCACCAAAAACCAGCCCTTTGTGAAAACCAGTCCTTTCTCGTACTGTGATTCTTCATTTTGGGCACAGGCAGAAAAAAATGTTTCAGCTTTGGTTCACGTGGGTTGAGTCATTGCTGTTTGCTGCCTTTGAGCAGGGAGAATTGAAAGTTTGTGTGCTTGGGACTAGCATTGATTAAGGACTTTTTTTCTCCTCTGGGGTATAAATATTTAGTGCTCAGTTGGACAGGGACATCTTCCAGTGCAGTTCTGTTTTCAGCATGATTTCCATTTTAGCTTCCATTTCTAAATCACAAAATTTTGCACTAATGATTCTGGACGCAAAAGAGTGGAACTAGTTGGATTGTGGGAGATAGGATATCATGACAATGTGCATATGTTATTTTCTTCCCTTTATCTGCTTTACTTGTAAGACCTGTTACCTAACTGTCATTTTCCTGGGTGGATTTCCTGTTTTATGTTCTTGTCCCAGAGTATTTATTTCTCTTTTGTCTGACCCAATACTTGTGTCTTAATTTTGCTTTTTCTTGACATGCTCCTGTGATGCTTTATTTCATAAAAATATACACCTGGCAGCAAAGCCTTGTTAAGCCCATCAGTTCTCAAGAGAGTTTACAGAATAAAAAGAACTTCTGGATGTTTCTGAAGGTGCGAATGTGTTCAGACACACCTAACATTCACAATTGTAAGTTATNTTTTTTTTTTCAGGAAATGATGATTGTACAACAGTAATTTCTTTCAAGTTTTTCTATCACATATATTGCAAGGCATGGAGGAAACTCTTTTGTTTAAAAAATTTATGTTTCTTGAAAGGACTGTGACTTTGGTTATTATTGATGGCACAGTCTCTATAATGCTTGTAATTTCAATAAGATTTTAAAAGTTAAGCTGTACAAAACATGCTTCTGAAGCAAGGAAAGAGGACTTGAATATACCTAAACAGTGAAGATGGGCAGAAAACCTGCATAAATTTTACTGAGGGAATTGATGTAACTGGAACCAGGATGTCAAAACTTTCAAGGGCCTGACAGCTACCAGCAGGACCTTAAGTGAGGAGAAGCTTTTGTTCAGTAGAGCTGATGAACAGCTCACTGATATTAATAGGACACTTTTCATGTAGTTCAAATTTTTGGACTTTGAATCGGGTCTAACATTCTCATTGAAAGTGTGATATTGCAATCCTTCTGTTGTCATAAGAATGACACCTTCTTCAGAGGAGATTATTTTCTTTTGGAAAGGGAGGGAGCCACGAAAGAAATAATTGATAGTCTTAAATCCTATACTTTGGAAATTCAGGTTCTCTTTATAATCCTCACAGAATGAGAAAAATTACTAGCAACTGCACAATACTTACAGAAGGCCTGATAATGGAGTAATTATTTTACAGAGGAGCACATTCTTTATTGCAAAGATGAGCATTTAATTCCATCTATACACAGCTTTGCAATAAAGGTAATAATTTCCACCAGAACATGTATGATTAAATGAGCAACTCGGTATAGAGTTGTCAATCTTGAATGTTCTGGTAGTAAGGAAAGAACAAGGACACCTTGTCTGTGATTATTGTTATTGGGGTGGGGGTGGACAGAAAGATCTTGCGAACAGTGTCTCAACTCACCTTAGGTGTATCCTTTAGATCCACAAAAGAGAATGGGGGATGAGGGAAATAAAGAAGCTAAAATGACTGCCTGCTTGCTGCTGAACAAAGCAGTCCCTAGGAAAAATGAAGTAGAAGCACAAGATGGAGAAAATGCATGATCTGTGCCTGAGGAGAATAATATGGAAGTAGAGAGAAAAAAATTAGTACAACTTAAAGTTTAGGAGAATAGCATTATCTAAAATTACAGTACCTTGAAGAAAATAAAGATATTTTAATATCTTTATTTTCCCCATTTCTAATCTGTGGGATTTTTTTTTTTTTTTAATTAGTAAGAACTGGAAAAGTGAAGTTCTAATTAATTTTTTAAATATGGAGGAAATTATATTGTTCTTTCTAATGGTACATATGTGTGGATTAGTAACTTAAAAAAATGATTATATTTTTTGTTTAAAATGATAATTGCATTAGTGGTTCATAATCTATCAATATAAATGTAACTTTCATGTACTTTGGTTAAAAGACATGCTCCAAAGCAGAAAAAAATCATTAGAGATGTGCAATCCTCAATACAATCCTCAGTGTACTGGCAAAGTACGAGTGGAACACAGTGGAAGTAAACCAAATTTTTAGGAACGAGCATTTGAGCTTCACAATTTATATCAATGATGAGTCTCTGGAGAGCTGTAGGTCACAGCAGCAGGAACTTCTGTGCCTACTCAAACTGCAGACCTGGGAACATTGAGAAGGTGACCACTGCAGTGCTTCAGGGTAAGCAGCATTTTGTGTGCCCAGCACTGCACCCACCACCACACTACAGAAGGGAAAGGAAGCTCATTTTCTCATCCCTTAGATTTTACATTGTGTGGCATGAATTTTGATGAGCTTTTGACTGTATGTTGCGTATGCAGTGGAACTATCTGCAATGTTTCAATTTGTTGATGTCCTATGGCACTGAATTCCTTGAATTCCACAGACTTCATTTGCATGCACTTTTGGCTTCTAACTTTCCTGTTATTTCTCACTTTGAACATTAGTTTGGGAAGATAAAGAAGTGTGATCTCTGGTTTTTGAGGCCTGTAGCAGCAAGAGTTGTTTCATGGGAACAAAACACCTACAGAGGATAGAAGACAAGAATGTGTTTGTTGGTGGCACACAGCTGTAGCAAACCACCTGGAGCTGTGAGCACTTTGAGTTTGCCTGTTTGTTGATCTGTTGCTATCTGTGTGCTGTCCTCTCTGTTGGGAGAGATGGGATCTGAACAGATGGGGCTCTCCATCCTCCTGAGGGTCTCTTGACTTTTCAGGTGTTAGTACTTTGCTACCTATGCTTACCCAGCTACTTACTTGTAAATGAGGTGTCAAATGAGCATGTAAAGGGACTCTGTGTTCTACATATATTGAGTAAGAAGATGTTTCTTAGTATCAGGTGTTCTTATGAAAGGTTTTCTTATATAACCTGAGAACATTTGCTGTGGTGCATGTTTTATTATAAAATGACTGTATAGATAATACTGATCTCTATTTAAAAGAACCCAAGCTATGCAATAGCATTGGGCTGGGCTGGGCTGTATGCACATTGTCATTGTCATGCCACATGTCATATACATATACATATACATATACATATATACATTGTCACCCAGCTACCAAATTGGTGAACCAGGTTAATGAATAGGTTCTTTCTTTGCAGCTGCTAACAGTGAAAACCATCCCATTTTGTCATCCTGCTGTTCATTCTGTTCTTTTCTGCCCCTTCAAGCTGCTGGCGTTTTCATTTCTG
>WAAG01075874.1:97489-139376 GCA_013390105.1 Tichodroma muraria | reverse complement strand
ACTGAAAAAGTTTGAAAGTTTGATACTGAAAACAGGAGTTAGGTGTACTATAACATATATGCAGAGTACAAAAAAGCAGTGAATTAAAAGCTGTCAAATCTTACAGCACTTCTTGCAATTCATACAAATTTAGGCTTAGGGCTAAATATGACCAAGAGCAGAAGTATGTATCTTCTGGTAGTCTCTAGCAACAGACGTATGGCAGGAAGGCTCTCCTTTTTGCCAAAAGTATTAGTAATATTTACACTGGCAAATTACTTAATTATACATTTTTATCAAAATCAGGTTAAATGAAAAAAATCAGAAAAAATTATTTTAAGAACATATTTTAAACCTAACCCTTGACAAGCAAGACCTGGCCCTGTGACCGCTTCTGATGTTCGTTATTCTCACTCTCCTCGTATCCTGCCGTACCACATACCGCAATGAGTGAGCTCGTGTGCTGCTGGTGGCAAACCCCGCCCGGAGGGTCCCTGCGCGGCATCGCCCGGCGGCTTTGCAGCGCCTTCTCTGCCGGTGCCCGTTCCTTCCTCAGCCACGGTGAGATCTGTGTCTCGCTGCCCGGGGCCGTGGCTGTGCCGGGCTCCGCTCCCGACCCGCGCACAGCCCGCTCGGCCCGAGCGCCGGCCCTGCCAGCTGCGCGCAACGCCCGCGAAAACATCTCTCGCAACTCGGCAGCCAGGCTGGAGCAATAACCGGTCATGGAAAGGAAAATGTGATCTGCCTCTGGGGCCGGGGCTGACGTCAGCCGGAGCAGGAAGCAGCGCTCGGAGCCTGCGGAGAATCGCTGGCCGTGTCGCGGGCTCTTTCCCTGGCAGCGAGCCCGCCTGCCGGGCTGGGGCAGGCTGGGAGGGCAGCCCCCCGGGAAGAGGAAGCTCTGGGGAAGAGAGAGAGGAGAGGCGGGGAGCGTCGCTGCCCGTGGCCGCGGTCCCTGCGTTGCGCACCATGGGCAGGCGCTGCTGATGGCCGCGCTGGGGACAAAGGGCTGTCCGGAGAGGGAGCGCCGAGCCATGGCCCTGCAGCAGCCGCCCCCCGCCCTCAGAGCGGGCTCGGCCCCAGCGCTGTACATCCACAGCATGCCCGCCTGGGTGCTGGAGGACTTCTGCCAGAAGATGGACTGCTTGAGCGACTACGACTGGATGCGATTCGGTGCGCGGGCATGGGGCAGCTGGGGTGGCGACGGGGCTGGCGCTCCCCGAGCCGCTGGCGGGGCCGTGGGGCACAGGGACAGCAGCGCGTTTGGGAAGGACGCGACGTTCGGGCGTGCTTCGCGCTGTCCCCCACGCTTCCCAGCGCTCGGCAGAGCACGTCCTGTAAACGGGGAGTCCCAGGCACCAGTCTGCTCTTGCTTTTCAAACCCAGGTGGAATGCCAGGCTTCTGCGGTCCCTTGGTTTTTCCCGGGCAGCCAGGTTCCTTCCCCTCCCTTTCTGCAATGTTTCGCACTTGCCTCTCCAGTCACACTGTATCTCCTGCCACTTCTCACTGCCTGTTTTCACAACGTCCCTCACATCTGCTCAGATGTTCTATTATTTTCTTTCCTCCTTCTCTTCATTTATATTCCCTCATACTTTCTGCCCCTGTTTTTCTCAGTCCTGGCTGTTTACAGTCAGTAGGTACAGAAAATACAGTCCCTGAGTTATTTACTCTTTTTTCTGTATCCCGGTGCAAACAATTCTAAGCTGAATCTTTTCTTAGTACCTGCCTTCCTTTCTTTGACATGACTTCCCTAACTGTGTGCTGAATAAGCTCTTACCCTAGTTAAACTTCCTGAGGTAGGGTGGGATTCGTCTCCACTGCCTTCAGATGCATAAAGCTGTATTTCTGACATCCTTCCAAAGCCAGCCGTGGTGAGAACTCAGGAATCTTTGTCTCCACAAGAACACCCCAGCCCCTAGCCTTTTTCCTTCAGGCACAGCCCCTCTGTGCCTGTGTCTAGGTGTGCGGGGTGGAGCTGTGGCAACGTGGGTTTTGTATGGGTAAGTGAGCTGGGAGGAAAACAGCGGCGTGACGGGAGTGGTCAGAAATCGGGACACGTTGTGTAGGGTCAGCTTTGGCACAGGATCTAAAAATAGCTGCATTTCCCTGATAGCTTTATCGGAGCGGAGCGTAACTAACAGCCAGGTGATTCAGTTATTGTTTGGCTCACCACAGCGTAGGGATTTAGGAATTCAAGTGGGAGTGCAGCCACTCCACCGACTGCTGTCACCTGTTTTGGGAGAATCACCCCAGGAATTTAATCTAATCTTACTTTGGTACAAAGTATTAAGATAAAAGATTACAGGGAAAATATGCTGAAAAGTGTGAGTGGATCTTCTTTTCAAGTGTCTCTGATAGAACAAAATTTTTTCCAGAATAGCTGAAGGAGGAAAAGGAATATCTTACTTTAAGAACAGAAATTTCTTCATGTCCATGTAGGTAATTTATTGTGATCCTTCCTTTTAAAGATATGCAAATCCAAAAGCAAACTATGTCTCACCTTAGCCTGCCCTGCTTGCCCTTGCCTGTTTTTTCTAATATTTAAACAGAAATATCCATTCTCTCCCACCAGCCTCCCATGTGATCACTGATCAAACAGAGCTACGGAAAATCAAGTGCATGGAGAAGACAGGGATCAGCATCACAAGGGAGCTCATGTGGTGGTGGGGAGTGAGGCTGGCGACAGTGCAGCAGCTCCTGGACCTGCTGCAAGGGCTGCAGCTTTACCGAGCGGCTCAGGTCATCCTGGACTGTGAGTAGCTGCCCCTTCCTCCCATGGCTCTGTGCTGCTCCTCACAGCACTCAGGCCCCTCCTAGGACATCTCCCTTGCTAGCTGAAGAAGCTTTTTGTTAGAAGTCAGATCCTGTGTCAAATTCTAAAATGTCTCCACTGATTGTGATCTTCTGCTCCCTCCAGTAAAATTGGTGGTGTGAGGGGAGAGGTGACACAGGTGGACTCACCGGTCCCCACAGCTCATCACCCCATCCTTGTGGTGCCCATCTTGGACCCTTCAAGAAGTGCCAGGAAGATGGGCTGTGGCCAAACCAGGGCTCGTGCTTTTATACATCAGCCAGGGTTTCAGAGCACAGAGGCTGCACAAAGGGTCCCTGACCTTCAGTCCTGGTCCTGTTGCACTGGATCACATCCTGAGAGATGGCATATTGCAGCCCTTGCCAGGATTCCAATCCAAGAGCAGGTTCCAGCACTTAGCCCTGAAACACAGACACAAAACAGACAAAACCAACCACCATCCCTGTGGGGAAGCACTTGCCATCCCTCTGTGGGTCTGGTTTGCTCCCTATCGTGTGTCAGTATGGCCACTGCATGCACAGTTTGCATTACCTGCTTTCCCTTATGCTGCTGTCAGTTGCCTTTTTTTTTTTTTTTTTTTTTGAGCTTTTCTCTATGAATATGCTTACTCAGGTGATCCCTCTTGGGCAGATACAGAGGATATGTTGCTTGTTCTGTTGGGCACTTCAGAAAACGAAGAGGTTCTTACATCCCCATAGTTCAATTCATTCTTACTTAAAGGAATCAGACACAGCACAAAGGGAGATCTTTTGCTGGCAGATTACTTCCCTAAGAGTTCTACCTCCCTTCAAGAGTTTCTTGCACTCTAGTCCCACTACTGAATGTCCATAATGATGTTTTCTATGTCAGTTCTTTAGCTGCAGTGCTTCCCTGTTTGTCTGACATGCAGGAAGTTGCAAAAGTAATGAAAAACCCTGAAAAGTAGGTTGAATAAGGGAAGTGATGCTAAGTTCTGAGACTTCTAGGTTAAACCATGTGAGGAAAAAACCAGAATACAGGGACTTGCCTGCAGGGACTGTCAGTTTTGAGTAGAAGCCTGCAGACTGTTTGACAGCCAGTTTTAAAACCCTGTAAAATTTGGGATTTCATAGCATTCTAACACAGTAACAAAAATACCTGAGTGTTCTAAGTTTTAATTTTCAGACCTGGTTTCATTCAGACCTGAATTCATAGGTGGCATTGAAGAAAACAGATAGAAACCTTAAACAGAACATGCCCATTTCTGCCATTATTGCTCTTCATGTACTGCTGTTCTTCAGCCTCAGTGCCTGAGTGTGCCACGCTTGGCGTCTCTCCCACAGTTCGCTGGCTCATGATTCATACAAGTAGCCCAGATTACATGAGAAACACTGGGCTTCCTGCTTGTTCCAGGTACTCCCTGGCCTTTGCTTGTACAACTAAAAGAACACAAAGCTGTTGTCCGATTTCAGATGCAAACAGAGGCCTGGTGAATTTGATTCTGAGACCACCAGATAAGATACAAAGCTGTTAGAACAGCAGGATAAGAACCACCATGTAATAATATTTGGGCTTATGCTTTTTCTGTATAAAAATAAAACATTAATTTGGATTTTTAAGAAAATGTAAAATGTATTGGTGATAAAACATGCCAGATAAAAGTTTAGAACTACAACCAGGAAAATGTTATGAGGGAGTAGAAAGCCCTTATATCACCCCTAGTGCACACTGGGCATTTCCAGGCTCCTTTTCAACCTCAGTTTTAAGGCCATTTTAAGATACAAGAATTCATCTGCTTTGGAGATTTTGACAACCTCATATCACAGCATCCTGAACTTTTGTACTTTATTTCTTCCCATCCTAACTGTAGTCTAATCTCATCTGAATAATCCCCCCTCAGGTGTACATAGTTTTAATTCCTGTACACTTCCTGTATCTTTATACTTCTTTTAATCAGACTTCAAGTTGCTTTTTTAGGCCTGTCTCTGAGGTTTTGCCAAGCTGTGTACAGCACAGGATCTGTTAGAGCTGTAGTGAATCAGTAATTTATCCTTTAAACTTTCCTTATATATCAATAAGTTTTGAGCTTTGACCATTTTTTTGTTTTCCCTAGATTGTCTTTGGTTTGTTTCTTTCTGTTGCTAAGTAAAAGTATGAGTCTTTCTTACAAATAGTCTTGTATATGAAAGTTTTTCCTGGGAATGAACCTAGTCATGCCACTAAAATCACACATTTGAAAATAGTCCTAAAATGTTTAACTGACTAAACCAAACACAATTATCCATCTTCCCCTCAGTCCCATGACAACTGACAGAGAACTCAATTCCTTCCTTAGGCTGGGACGTTTTTGTGATTTGAGATCATTACCTGAATGATGCTATATAGAAAATGATAAATATATTACTATTGCTAATTTCTTCTTGTTAGAGACTCTGCATCTCTTGAATAGCCATTGCTGGTATTTGTTTGAAGCTATTAGTTCCTGTTAATTTTCAGTAGAAGTTAATGTCATGGGTATAGTCTCAATTTAAATACTGTCTAAATTGCTTGAATGTTCATTTTAATGTTGATGTTAATTTGAAGTCTGATGTCCTGACTAGGATTATTTTCTGGTCTGATTAGAGTCAGACTCTGTTTTCCCTGGTTGTCCTTATCCTCCCTTTGCTCTGTTTTGAAGGGACATCGGCCTCTAACGTCACCAGTCCTGAGAAAGAAGAGCCAGAGCCACCCAAACAGATCATATCTGTACCTCCCACAGAAGGCAAAAGGAGAGAGAAAGAAAATGCCATAAGTTTGTTGCCATCCCCAGACTCCTCACACCTGGGAGCAGTCCCAGCAGGCAGTAAGTACAGCACTGGACTCTGAATTTGCTCTGACATGAAATGACTAGCCAAGGCTGCTGCGTGTTTGTGGTCAGGGTAGTACAATGAAGACACTGATCTCCCAGATGGGCACAGCTGAGTGTTTGCTGTTCCTAGCACTGCTGTTCTCTGTTTATTCCTGGCTTCAGCACACAACCTCCTGGTTGTCCTTCCTTTAGCCCCCTTAGCCTTGAGGGATGCTGGCTGTATCTGTCCTCTGGGATCTCAGGATGATTCCCAGGTCTCGGAATGCCTTGGTCCCATCCTGGCTCCATACAAAGACTGCGCCAGTGCGTGCACGTCCTGCCCCGTGTCCCTCTCTTCATGCACAGTAAATCTGGGCCACCAGAGAGCCGGGCAGGTATCAGCAGCCTCTCTGCTGAGAGAGGGAGGGCAAGAACCCCAGCACATGCTGGGGAGAGCATCTGCAACAGCATAGACACAGGGAGCTTCATGTCCCCAGCCAGGGCTGGGGAGGGCTGGCTGCACAGTCATCCTGCAAACAAGAACCAGGAAGAGAGCTTCCTGTCTTCACACAGAATTTCACAGTTTAACAGCTTGTCACAGATTATCCTTGGTCAGAAAATTAAAAATAAATACTCCAGATCTTCATAATTCCTAGACCTTTGTAGGTAGTCACAAGTGGCGGTATTACAAAAAGAAGGTGTGTTTTCAGTGCTGTAATCTCAGTTTCAGATGCTGTTTCTGAAGGAGCCTTGAATTCCCTCCCTGCTCCACCACCTCCCCCGAGAGACCTTTTGAATTCCCTACAGCCCAATCCTCCTGTTTTATCCAGTGTGAAGGTAAATCCCCTCAGTGCTCATTGACTATAACAAGGAAAATTGCCTTTATGACATTCTGTCTTTTTTCAGTTAAAGTTCATCCCTCTACTTGTACAAAAATGTTAGTGTAGTGAAAACGTTGAGCTCGATTACAAAGGTTTGGACTGAATACAGTACTAATGCTTCGGTTAGATTGCTTGTGGTTTACATCACTTTTTTTCCAGTGAAGGATCAGCAAGGAGAAAATTTATAGTATTATTTCCTGCATAGCTCAGAAGGGATAGCATACCCACAAATAGCAATTGGGTTTGAAAGACTCATGTGTAGATTTTACAGAGGACTTACATTTATGGTGCGACCACAGGACAGGACAGTATATACCACTGATTAGTCAGAACCACATACCACTTTTAGTTTCATTGTATACTTAAAATGTGGTTTCTGCTCAAATCTGGGCTAGTATTGAATTTAAGTCATGTTGTCCAAAGCCTTGTGTAGCTGACAACTGAAAATCTCACAAGACAAAGGCCCCGTCACCTCTCTGAGCCCCTGTTCCAGTGCTTAACCATCACAGTGGGAAAAATTCTCCTCATGTTCCTAAGGATTTCAGCATAAAGTCTCCTGTTCCTTCCTCCCCACAGTTCTCTCGTCTTTCACACAGTCTGATTAGATCTGTCCTGTCCCCAATGTTTCCCAGATCTGTGGGCACACCTTAGTCCCATCATGGTTGTTCTTAGCCTGTTTTCTTTGGTTTATTTTGTCTGAGGCTTTAAACTATTCCACAGTAACATGGTCCAGGAGTACCAGCCAGGAGAGAAGACTGACTCAGAGTGCAGTAGTTTCAGGGTTTCTTGAGACGAAGTTAGTGCTTTGTTTCCTCAAGTTGGGTGCACATTAAGGTTGTGAAAGCTGCATGATTAGACTCCAATGGGACTGTAATTATAGTTGGTATTAGGACTTACCACACAGGAAGCAACAAAATATTGTGCAACTGATGCCAGATGCTTCAAAAGTAGATATGAAGTTGCTACCAGAGCATAATTACATTATGAGGGACCCCACTTTCTCATCCAACTGTTTATTAATGTGTAACTCAACCATAAAGATTAATATCTTTTGTAAATCAGACTAGTGTCACTTCACATAAATATGGACTTTTAAACAAAACTAAGTCTGTTTCCCAGGAAAGGTGGAAATGCAGATTGGTAACTGATTTCACATCGCTTCTACTGTGCAAAGGTTTTACATCATCCCAACACATCAATACAGGAATTACCTACACCCTAAGGAGTGATTGCACAGTACCTTTCAGTTTCATTCAGCAATCACAGTGATTGCTTAAAACATGTGAAAGAAAATATGACACTGAAAGAAGGAAAAAGCATATGGATTATCATAAGATAAACTTGTTTTTTCTACAAATGTGTAGCCTTGCAGCTCTTCTACTCCTCAGCAGGAGACAATGGCTGATCTCCCCAGCGGGAGTCTCCTGTGGACCCAGAGGGAAATTGCTAATGCCACTAACAGTTTCAGTGACAAGAACAGAATCTGTGAAGGTACTTTTGCAGACATCTACAAAGGTCAGAGGAACAGCATGGTGTTTGTCATCAAAAGACTCAAAGAGGCAAGTACTGCACATTTTTCTAGAAGAGGGTGTGTTATTAGCATGACTTGCCCGTTAGCAGCTGTATAATATTGTGTGGAGAAGGAACTAGAATAGCTACACCAGAGGAGAGGTAAAAGTGAAATTGTGTAAATAGTTAAACCTAAATTCAGAGAACACACAGGATAGATACTTTACTCATCTGAGTAGTTCCATTAACTCTGTACATAGGAGTAGCCTGCAGTGTAGCTGCCTGCATTGATGATTGGATCAGGGATGTCTTTACACTAGTTTTTGTTCTAATTGCCAATTAATTGTTGCCTTTGACTTAATGTTGCCATCAGTGGTACTTGCCTGTTTCCTACATTAGCTTGTGATCTAGAGAGTAGAGAGTACTAGATCTGTATAAATGCAAAGTCCTAGTAATTACTAATGGCATTCTCTTGCATGTTTTCATCTTTCAGCTGGAATGCACAAGCCCAGATTCCACCCAGAGGTTCTTTCATACAGAGGTGCAGATTTGCTTTCGGTGAGTGGTTGGCTTTCGGAGGTGATGCATGTCCTGCTCGTGGTCTGCTGCTGGGTGTTCCGTCAGCACTGGGGCGTCTGCTCCAAGCACTGTTCTAGGCTGGGGACAAGGGGTCGTGCGCTGCCCGTGCTGGAGCCCTGGGCAAGCAGCGCAGTGCCGGGGCTACTGCTGGTCCTGGCTGAGCTGGTACAGCCACTCTGCAGCCTTGGGATGGGGAGGACCCAGTGCCCACCGTGTACCCCTGCAGTGTGATGGGCTCTTGCTCAGCCTTGCTGTCTCCTGCCCAGGACCTTGTTGTGCCTCGGGCTGTGCTTCCAGCTGCAGCACACCATTCCAGTTGCCTTGAATTTAGGAACTTATTCCAGCTCAGGAATGTATTTTTCTGTGTTGCTCTTGCATCATTTGCAAATCACCGCTGATCTGTGCCTGCAGGTGTTGTCACATAAACATTCTGCAGCTGCTGGGGTTCTCGGTGGAAACTGGATTGCGCTGTCTGATATATCCGTACTTGCCCAACGGCTCCCTGCAAAACAAGCTTCAGTGCCACGTAAGCAATAATCTGGGTCTGCCACCTACTTGTGATTGAAAGTCCTCTCCTGGAATTCCAGGAAACACAATTGCATCTCTTTGATTTCTGAGAAACAGCCAGAAAAAAAGGTGCCCAAGTGCCTTGGCTGCAAGCAGTTCTTCTCCTGGAGTTTGACTGGGACTCAGCTAAGCCTTTGGTTTTCTAAACTACCAATGTCTTACAGTGTTTTATTCCATTAATTACCAATTTTTTCCTCCTTTCCTTGCAGGCTGATTCTGCTCCACTGACCTGGGAGATGCGAATTAGCATTTCTATAGGAGTTGTCAGAGCAGTGGAGTATTTGCATAATTTTGGAATTCTTCATGGGAATATCAGGAGGTGAGGACTTTGGCATATCAGCACTTCCTTGGTCACCTGGTAATTCAAGGATTTCTTTAGCAGTCATGGCTAAAGTTTATACCATTTGGAAATCCATTTGCAGTATTTTTTGCTGTCCTTTGTTCTGTAGGGCCTTTACTCTTTTTTGTTTAACCTCTCTTTCCTAAATGATGGAAGTGAATTCTTTTGAAGTAATTTTTGGGTGCTTGTTTTTCCCCTTCTTGCTTTCTAACATTCTTAATCGTTTCAGTCCTATGCAGGAGGCCAAATGCTGGACACTTTCAGTGCCTAAGTTTAAAAGTATAAAACTAATCTTTGCCTCAAGATAAAATAATGATTTGACCAGTATTGTTATTTGTCTGTCATTATTGCAGCTCAAATGTCTTGTTGGATAAAAACTTTACACCAAAGCTTGGGCATTCTGGCCTGCGATTGCATTCTCCTGGTAAAAAATCAGAATATGCCATGATGAAAACCAAAGTCCTACAAGCTTCTCTTACTTACCTGCCAGAAGATTTCATCAGACATGGGCAGTTAACAGAAAAAGTGGATATATTCAGCTGTGGTGTGGTACGTTGCCTTTTTTCCATGCTGTTACATTTTTTGATGCTTCTAGACAAGAAAATGAATGTAAGAGCAAGTACCTCATATGGTTGTTTTGCTGGCAATTTCATATTATAGTTGCTGCTCTATAAAGTGTTCAAATCCTCATTTTCATTGTTTACACTCCAAATATATCTCAGTTTGTGGCAAAATGAGGTGAATCTTTCAAACAAGAGAAACAAAAGTGTTTCTTATTGTAAATAAAATATTATTGCTCATGGCTTAAAACAAATTAGATGCTCAAAATTCTTGCAGACTCACCACATGAGCTGCTACAAACATTACCTGTTCATTTGTAATTTCAGCTAAAATAATTGGTAGTCTATGATGTCACCCATCTCCAGGTGTTTCCGTTTAAGTAGGAAGTTACTCTGTTCAGTGAGATTTCTTATCTACATTTAGCTTTACTTTCTTCTTATTCTTTGTTTCAGCAATATCTATTGAACTATAAAATCTGGGCTTGGCTCTGGAGATAGATCTAAAGTCTCATAAATGCCCTGAACTGGCATTGTTAAGCCATCTGAAGTAAAAATATAATATCAGAAAGCACTGAAAGTTCAATATTTCTTTAGTTAGAAACTTATTTTTTTAAATTATAGTTCATTCTGAACAAATCATTTTATCTTTCAAATACACTTTCTAGGTCTTAGCAGAGATACTGACCGGGCTTAAGGCACTGGATGAAGAGAGACACCCAATTTACCTGGTAACAAAAAGCAGCAGTAATGAACACCAATACAAATTAATAGGGTTGCTGTCATAAAAATAATTTTAATTTTATTTAAATACAATTTGATATTTGCTGTCTGCTGTACATGTCCTGCAGAAGGGAAGTTCAGGAGCCATATCCTGATTCAATTAACATCAGTAGCCTGCCAGCCATTAGAACAGAAGCACAATAGATGTTCCCATTTACATACTCACTCATGAGTGCTGGCCTGAATTGCATTAGGAGAGACTCCAAAATAAATAAATATTTAAGAGACAAGTCTTTGTGCTGAAATGCTGCTGTATATTTTCTGTGTGCCAGGAGGAGGTGGTATGTGCCACAGTAAGTGGGGAGACCTGGGTAGGCAGGAACTGCAGAAGCTCATCATCATGTTTATCAGGTGTTTGTCTTGTGCTCATGCTGGAACTGGTATCCTCACCAGTTTCCCAAGCTGAGGTTAGAGCTACATGAACCACTTTCATAGGCAATCAGAACAGCCAAACTCACTGAATGCATTAAAACCATCTGTAGAAAGCAGCCTCCACCTGCAGTCCTTCTGTGGGATGTGCTCCTGATTTCTTGTCTGACTGAAGCCTTGGAGGAGAGAACAACAGTATTCCCACTATTTTCAAGCATTTCAGAAGTGTTCAGAGGGGTTCAGAAAATCAAAGATTGCTACGTTCCTGATTTCTTTAACACGTGTTATAAAGGCCTGTGTAAGAATGCTGCTCTACACAGTGTGGCTCTCTTTCATTCCTATATAAATGAGCACAAGCTAAGAAGAGCTGGGCCTGCTTTAGGGAATTTGACATTGGACACATGCAAAGAAAGCCACTGGCCTTCTTCTCTCCTGTGAGAACAAGCATTTCAGTCAGTTCCATGAACAGAGATCATTAAAGCTTTTCAGTCTGTGAACCAGGCATTGAGGAGCACTAATGACAAGTACACAACAGTACTGATTGTCAGAGATTCAAACAAAAATAAATGCTTGTGTTCATTTTGCCTTCACTAATGCATCTCCTGCCTTTGAACAGAAAGATATGATTGCCGATGAAGTTCAAACAGCGAAAGAGAGCTCACACTCCAAAGTAAAAAATTTGGAAAAACTGGCTGCCAAGGAAATCTGCTGCAAATATCTAGACAGAAAAGCAGGGCACTTGCTGGAAGAGGTGGCTGTTGATTTTGCGTCAGCCATCTGTCTTTGCTTGAGAAAGAAGAATTCAAACATAGCAGAGGTAATATTTTAAATACATGGCCAAGATTTAAGTCTCCTTGTCATCAGGGTGTAAAGCTACAACATTCATGTCTTGCTTATTTTTTTGAGTGTTGACATAGGAGAATATGTGTCAGTGGGGGTACAGGAATTACTGTGTATTCACAGATTTGGTTGTTAAAAACAGGTACTTGAAATTATGGAAATGGCCGAAAACAGATTAAAAGAGCATTACATCTGTGGAAGCAGCACTTCTGGATTCTCCATGAACACTCCAGAAGAAACTGATGACGAGACAGCCAGTCTGAGCATGGATGTGCCCTCTGCAGCGGGGAATAAAGAGGAGAGCTCCCAGGCAGCACTCCTGACCAGTGGCAGCCCCTGCGCGCCTTTCGTGGGAGCTGTGGCACCCGACACGTTTGGCATCCACGTGTTACGGGTCCCTTGTGAATCAGATGAGTCCAGTAGTTTCATATGGAATCCTCCAGAAAAATCCACGGAGGGCTTACCCAGCCACAGCTGTACCAATTCAGAAAAAGTGGCAGCCTGTGATTACGGGATCAAGCAGGGAAAGCCTGCCCAGGGACTGCAGGAGAGAAGCCTGGCGTGCGCCAGAGGCGATGGCATCCTGGAGACAGCAGCTGCTGCACAGGGCACCTGTCCGCAGGGAAACACGGACACGGACTCTTCGTGTGCTCCGCAAGGTAAAAGGGCCCTCGTCTTACAATACCAGGGACAAATTACTCTCCTCTCCAGAACTGCTTAGGTTCCAGTTTCCTACTTTTAACCACATATCAGTAAATCTTTTCTCCTTGCTTATGAATTTACCAATAAATCTATAAAACATTCAGATCTTTTTCCTAAGCCAGTTTTGTTGTTTGGTTGCTTTTTCTTATATTAAAAATCATCATCTATTCCTTAGATAATAGATGAATTTTTTTCCTCATTTGGGCTTTTTTTGTTTTTCAGCCTTAGCCAGAGAGACATCTTGGAAAATACAGATAAATGATCAAAAAAAGAAGCTCATGGAAAATATTTTGCTGTATGAAGAAGACAAGTTAAACAGTTCTGAACTTTTTGAATCATAAGTTGGATGGATTTATTAGCAGTAGCCAGCTCAGAAGAAGAAATAAGGACTGTCTCCTCATTAGAAGGATGGTAAAAATTGTACTTTTCACGTAAGATTAGGTAGCAGATTTGGATCAGGAACAATAGCCCTGAATGAAGGAAACCACAAGTACCACATGGAGAAGCACCAGAAAATACCTGTTCTATAGCAGATTAAAGCACAGTCCCGCTCTGTACACAGAAATAACTTCTGCCTTCATCTGCAGTGTGAAAAGGAATGGCAAACAAGTGCCAAAATAATTTATGATCCATTTGCAGTGTGTTTCCGGAAGCATCTGTTGGTCTGATTAAAGCACGACCCAGGAGTTAGCAAACACTGACCAGTGGCCAGGCAGCAATACCCTGTGTTGTTTTCCCACTGCGTACAGCACACAGGAATCCTCAGAGTCATTGGGGAGGTTTTCCAGTGACTCTCTCCTATTCCATATAATCTTACTCCACATACCCAAAACCACTGCAGTACCAGAGAGGAGGATTTTTATGCAAGTTCTCAGAATGTTGTACGTGGCTTCATCTCGGTTTGAGCTGCACTGACGACAGGTGTAAGTAAATAACTTCAGCCACTTTCCTCTAGTCTCTGAGCATCTCTTCCACATACACATGTGACAGCACTTAAATCCAACCTTTCAGTTCACTGTTGGGAGCTCTAAGACCATGTTTAATACTTCATAGGACTATTTTTGGGAATTATTTTTTTCTAAGTGTCCTTTACATGGTAATGGTTCTCATTGTGTTTCACATGGTAACTGTTGTGTATTTTGGATTAGGGAAAGGATTTTAATTTAAAATAACTTCGACTTTTTTTAATAGGACACTTGAAACATAATTTGTTGTATTTATTTTGGCAATGGGTCAAGTATAAGCTAATATGGGGACTTGATGGTTCCACGCTCACCAGGCATTCTCAAAGGAATCCTTGTGGGTGTCCCTTGGTTCACCCAGCAGTAGGAGCTTTGGTCTCAGGCCCAGGGATCACATGCAAAAGAAAAAACGGAAACTTTCATACCGGCGTATTTACAATCAAGTGAAAGCCCCCTTAAGAAAGTATCACTTTTGTTTTTATGATATTTATTATTTATACTATTGCTAGCATATTCCACTTGTGTGCAGTCTAGGGAAAAACAGGTTTATGATGAAACAAAAGAATTATAAGATTATGTAGCTCAGCTTACAGACAGGTGAGCTGCCTCCTGAACACAGGGAACAGGGCCTGATGTGCAGAAATGGCTGCAATTCACAGTGCAGTTCAGGGAACAAAAATAAAGTTAATTATATGAAATTATTTTCAGTGGAATTGTATACTAGTATATATTCCTAGCTTTATACAAAGGCCTCACACCTTCTATTTTTGTACAGTAACTAGTTCATTATATGTATTACTATGAGCAAGTAAAAGTATTTTAACTAAAGATCTGAGTACTGGAATTACCTACACATTTCTCAAGTTATTCTCTACACTAAAAACTGGTAAAATCCCTTAATTATAAGAGCCTTGGATACTGTCTTTGTATTTTCCAGTGTCAGTTTTTTTTATTTTACCAGAATCAAACAAAGGTAAGATTAGTACTGACATAAGAAACATTGTATACTCAGATTGGTCAATAACTGCTTAATTCTACAGGAGATTTAATCAAGATAACTTTATGGTACTGAAAATGTAATACTCATTGTTTTTCACGGGTATATTCTGGGAGACCCATGGGAAAATCCTCATATCTTCTCCAGAAAGGAATGCACATGGATACACTGCAGAGCTGAATGGGAAACCCAAGAGTTTTAAACTGCGAAATGTAGTTTGTGCACAGTTCTCTTTCACAACAATGCTTTAAAGGTTTTGTTCTCCTGTAGTCACCAAATGGAATTGTTGTTATTCTTTGTCTTGTACCCTAATCGTTTTTCAATATTCTGAGGTGATTTAGGTAGTCTTACAGAGTTACCTAAATATTTAGCATAACATACATAAGACACTGTGTGGTCTTACATTAACACTGTTATGTAACTTGGCAGTTCAGAAGCCAGTTCATGCATTACCATTTACTAATAGCTTTGTGAATAAAAAACATGAAAAAATTCCTTTCTTTCTAGCCTGCTTTTTCTGTGCCATGACTTATGGCACAGAGAATGTATCTCGTTACACCCTATTTGGGCAAAAGCAGCTCGCGGTCACTTTGCTCTCAGTAGTAATTATTAGTACAAATATGTTTATTCAGTCTTCATTCACTGTCAAATAGCTGATTTTTTTCCTTTCTGATATCTTTAGAAAAAAATTTCACCGTAAAATTCATTCCAAAGATTGCTGTGGTACGGGCCGGGGCTGAGGAGCGGGCGAGGCGCCCTTCCCGCCCTTCCCGGCACATCCAATCACCGCCGCCGCCGCCGCCGCGCCGCCCAATCAGCGCCAAGGACCTGCCCTGAGGGCGGGGCCGCGCCCTGAGGGGCGGTGGGATGGCGGAACTGCAAAAAACCCGCGGCTCTCGCTTTTCCAGCGCTTCTCCTAAAATACTGGCTAACGTTGCTTTTAAAAAGAACTTCAAAGTGCGCGAATGGGTTCATGTCCTTCTTTATTCCCTTATGACGAGTGAAGTTGTAAGAGCAGAAAAGGGAAGCTGCCACTGCTTACGTTCTCCCTGGGAATTGCCAAGACCAAAGGAAGAGCAATGGCTTTGTAAAGCCTTGTCTCGTGATGTACCATTACAGGAAAAGAAAAATTCCACCAAAAAAACCAAGCTCTTGCAAGCTAATTACATGGATGGGAAGACGTGACTGTGGCTTGTCTGAAGACAGACTGCAGACTGCCTTGAAAAGGCAATCCTGTGAAATGATTATTTAATACCGCACACCAAGTTTTAACCAATAGGATTTTATTCTGTTGGTATCACAACAAAAAAAAAAGAATCCAAACAACTGAGGTACAGTACAGAAGTGTGACTAAAAAAAATAAATCTTCAAACCATGGTTTGATTTACTGATGTTGGTTAAATAACTCAGTTTGAGATTATGTAAAGCAGAAGACATATGCATTCCACTACTCCTTTTCTTCAAGAAAGCAAAGAGACTTTCACCTGGCCAAGCACAGCTATTTTCAGAAAGACACAAGTCACTGTTATCAGCAGGGCTAGCTAGCACACTACCAGCTAACCTGAGAACTCCACCAGCCCTTTCCCTCACTCGAAACGAAGTTCTGGTCTTCGAGGGCACAGAGTATTTGTCCCCTTGCATAAAGGAGTTCACTCCTCATTGTTTTGACAGCTTCCCCCTGTTCTGTTCAAGTGTGTGAACTCTGACCACAGCACATCCACAATCAAATTTGACCCCCTAAACCAGAAAAGCAGGGAATAATTCCTACAGTATCAAGGAGTAGTATCAGGCACAGTACTCGGCTATACTGTTTACCTTAAATTTAAGGGAATGTCAATTAAGGCTGATTATCAACATATTGTAGCCTCCCAGTAATAGAGTGCTCATAAAATTGGAAAATTGTTTCCCATGTTCATGTCCAGTTTAGATAAAATCAGTTCTCATCCAGCTAAGGACACACTGCAAATCAGGGACAGCGATCACTTGTTGCAGCTGGAGTACTCCATTGTGCATCACTGCTCGTTCTGCTGCCCTTCTGTCACAGCAGACACCCCTCCTTGGCCCTTGTTCACGTCGCTGATACACGCCCACAGGCCGTCCACCGACTCCTTCCACAGTGTCACCTCAAAAACAGAGCAGGAACAGCTTTCAGCTTTAAACACATCCTGTTTCCCCTTTTCTTGTAGCTACCACAAAATGGGTTTGGTGATAGCCTGCAGTCATATGAGGAGAGTATGTGAATTGTCAATACCCCACAAAATCAAGTTCAGCCTGCATTTTTGCCCTCCAGTAAGAATTCAGAATGCAGTGCAAGTAGTTTTCCAAAAGTTAGGGTCTTCCTGCCCTCTTGTTTCATCAGAAGAAAAGAAGTCCCCATTGCAGCAAAGGAGACTCTACGACAGCCTTGTGTTCAACACATGACAACAGTCTCAGCTCCTCTGGAAACAGGGTGCACAGGGGTAAAAACCAAGGCAGCAGTACTCACTTTGTTGTCTCCTCCAGACACTGCAAGGATATTGGCAGTGATGGACCAGCTCACATGCCAGACAACATCATTGAACTTGTGCAGCAGCTTTGGTGACCAGGAGTTTCCAGAAGCATCGTCACACGTCCAGATAAATACTCGGCCATCCTGCAAAAGCACAGAGACCAAGCTGGCTGGGCACAAGAAACACAACCCTGGTTTGCCCTTGGATCTACACTTCCAAACCACAGCTCAGACACCACCCCTTGATGTGTCTGCATGGATTTGTGCTCAGCACAGCAAGGGGGCTGTCTTCTTGCTATGCATAAAGGCAAGGCAGGAGTACAGCTCTGATGAGAAAAACTACCAACGAACAGTTACTTGCAACTACCAGAGAAGAGCCCCCAAAATACATATGTATCAACTGAAATACTTCCCCAGAATGAGATTTTGTTTTCCAGTCACATGGCAGGAGCTCACTAAGTAGTCTTCTTGATATTAAAAAAAGGCATTTACAGATTAGCAGCAACAACACACCAGTCAATATGAAGGCTGAGGACATCAGAGCTGATTGAGAATGCCAGTTATTAGAAAACAGTATTTTTAGGAGGAAGTTCAGTAAACTTGATCCCAAAACACTAAAATATTATGTTAGTTGGAAGGTCTTCCTCCTAGGGAGACCATCTGCTCATGATTTTCAAAACAGAAGCCAGTCCTTGGTACAGAGGCACACACACACAAACTTTTGTCCAGAAATGCTTCTACTGGGCTTCTGAGCTTGGGAGAGGAAGAGGAATCGAAAGCTCTTATGCAGAGACACAAATACAGCAAAGGATTGCCAGGAGGACCTGTTAGAGCAGCTCTATCCCTACAATCCCTTTCCTACAGAAACGGGGAAGGAAGCACATGGAAGCGAGCGCACCAAGTGCCTGCCTCTGTCGCTCCAAAGAAACCTCACCTGTGAGCAGCTAGCAATGGTGCTGGTTGGCAAACCTATGGATGGAGCCCAGGCCACGTCTCGTACCCAGTCACTGTGAGCCTCCAGCTTCTGCTCTTCTTTCCACTGACCTTCCTCTTCCCTGAAAACACAACTATATCGTCAGAAGGGTAGCAGCAGCATCCTTCATCATCTCATCCCGTGCTCGGGAAGGCTTTGGGTTGTAGCATTTAGACTCCTTGTTCATCAATACAATACAAAGTACAAGTGTTCCCCACTTCTCCAAAAATCCCTACGGCTTGAAATGACAAAATCCCTTCCAGGGAACAGAAAGCAGCACAGGCAACGAGGCTCTGACCTTCAGTTACTGTCAGAAATCTGCCATTACCAAAGCTGTAACCAAAGATCATTAGAAAGTCACCCTTGAAGACAAGATCACACAGGTCTGGCACAAACTGCAAAAACCATGGGAGATATTGTGCACTGCTAAGTTTCCATTTTTAAAACACTTCTCTAAAACAGTAATTTAAAGATGATACAATAGGGCTGCTGAAAATATTACTCGAGATACTAACGGGGACACTCAAAGCCTAAAGTGTCAGGTTTTATCTGGCGATAGGGCACTTACTTCCAGATCTTGACCAGGTTGTCACAGCCACCAGATGCAAATCTTTTGATGTAGTTTGGCTTTTGACCGGAGGGTTGCTCTATAAGGCTCCCTGGTACAACAGCAGGAGCCCAGCTAACTGCATTACATCCAATCTAGTTAATGAAAAATATCACTGTTAAAAGTTGCTTACTTTAATTAACTAAATAAATAAAGGCTGCTGAGGGGGTGAAGAACATGTAGCATACTCTCTATTGAGAGTGGGGAATAAGCCCATCTCAGAAAAACTGAAGTCTTGCACAATGCTGGATGAGTATCAGATGAATAAGAAATCCAGATGCAGTCCAGCCTCACTAAGGCACTTACTCAGAAAACCTGAGGTAGCTAAGGGTATTTGCACACAAAATAGTTCATCTTGGATGTGTAAATAGGGAAGACAGAGATGGAAACTGCAAAGACAAAAGGCACACACGGTTGCTAAGATTTAGGAATACACGAGTAGAAGGAACTTCTGGTCCTAATATGAATTTCCTTCTACTGGGGGGCACTGCCATTAGCTTATTACGTTCTGCTTAAACAGAAATCTCCACAATTTTGGGAAAAACAGGAGTCCCACAGTTTTTCCAGCTGGTGCAGGTCTTCTTAGGACCAAGTCCATTTCTTACCAGGTAACTTTCAGCACTGCACTGTGTTTAAAAATAATGCCCAATAAACGGGCATTGCCTGTGCTGTTTAGTGAACATCATGTTTTCACTTCATTTTAGTGACTAAAAAGTACACCTGCCTACTCTGGATGGGACTTAAACTATTCTTGGTTCTGGATGTTTCACATCGTTTCACCATCATTTCAGCATTTCAGTATTTATCTAGTTAAGTCTCTGAGGCATCATCTTGGTGTTACCTGTAGCTCTGGGAACTCTGGGCTGCTCCAAAAGACCAGACTCACCGTGTGTGCATTGCTGATCTTTTTGATTTCCCACTGCCCATCACCCGTGTAGCTCAACAAGGAAATGGCCCCGTCAGAGCTCCCACAGGCCAGGATCAGTCCATAGTCATGTGGTGCCCAGCAGACAGAATTCACTGGGAAGGGTAAGACAGACCAGATTACAGCACAGGGACTACCTAAAACTGACTGACCAATTTTTCTGACTGGTATCAGTGGCACAGTCACCAAAAGCAAGTGGCTTTGAAAGCTGAGAATGAGTCAAATTTCAGCAAAAGCCAGCCAATTAGCATTGTTTATTGAGTAACAGATCTGCATTGGGAGGGTAAATCATCTGAACACAACAGTTGCCATTTTAAAACAAAATACAGCATGATAAATGCAGTTTTTCTTACTGGAAATAGACAGTATTTTCCTCAAGAATTTAGTTCCCTGCCATCTTTATTTGAAAGCTGACTTACTTGTATAACACCACCTATGGACACATGGTACGAATCAGTAGTGGGCTATCCAGCAATACAACCTTAGGGAAATTAGTCCTGTTAGTGCTGAACAGATTTAGTCTCTTCAGTTTTATCCTTTTCTTTTTGACAGAGGCTTTCTTCCTTAACACTAGCAGATTTATTTCAGTCTTACCCAAACCCCCTCATCTCCCCAGTCTCCATTCCCAGCTCTACACTCCAACCCTCCATACCTGAAGAATCATGTCCTGTGTACTCGTAGGTCTTTTCCCAAGTGCCATTTTCTTCCTTCCAGATAATAACCTTCCTGTCATAGGAACAGGAAGCCAAGATATTCCCATACATAGGATGAGCCCAGGCAACCTGCCACACAGGACCTTCGTGCCTGCAAGAAACAACATCATTTAGAAAAGCTGAGAGAAACCCCTTCCAGCCGCAGCTGCCTCACAGATCACTGTTGTGAATCACTGTTCTGGGAGGGATTAGAGCTCTGACAAGAGGAATGGATAATGCTAAGATGGCCCTGACACGGGGTTCTCACTGTCACAGAAAACAATTCCAACTTGTATCACTCTATTTTACTTCTTGCAAATCACAGGTACAAAGCACCAAATGACCAAGCACCACTGTGTTTCCCACTGGAGTTCTGTCCCTGCCCCAGCTCTGAGAAGTTGTTCAGCACAGTCTTGGAGGAGTTCACCCTGGAATTCAACCTGCACTTTGTGCTGCCCAAGGGCAAAAGGACAAAGCATCAAGATTTTGCCCTGATTAACCTCACTTGTTGTGACATCTCACCCCCTTAGGTCCGCAATGAGGATCTGCCCCCCGTTGCGGACATCGAAGATCTTCACGGATCGGTCTGAGGAGCAGGTGGCCAGGCGCGTGCCGTAGTAATCCATCTGAGCATCGTGCTGCAAGGAGAGCACGGAGAGCTGCACTCAGCACGGTCCCACTGCAGCACAGCCACCCCACGCCCTACACAGCGGGGTCAAAAGAACGCTTTTAAACAATCCAGACACGCCACAGAATCAATTTGTTTCCCCAACTGCTTCTTCAACCATTATACAAATGCTACACAGAAGGAATCCAGGGAATTCTGAGCAGCAAGCCACAGCATTTTCATGACAGGGAATTCAGGCTGCTGACTACAAAAAAGTTATATATTTCTGTTTCTTAAAATTGTAAAGTGGGTGTACAAATACTCCTCTTAATTATGTTTGAAACTTCACCATCACCAAACCACAGAATCTTTAAGGCTGGAAAAGACTTCCAAGGTCACTGACTACAACCTTTGACCGATTGTAACTTGTCATTAGACCAGAGCACTGAGTATCATATCCTGTCATTTCCTGAACACCCTCAGGGATGATGACTACACCACCTCCCTGGGTAGACCTTTCCAATGCTTGATAGCCTCTACTGTGAAGAAATTCTTCCTGAAGAACTAGGCTCACCTAACTGGGCTCCTTCCTTCAACATATTACTTTGAAACCTTTCTTCCTATCTACACCAATACATCTACTCCTAGAAACATCCACGTAGAGGAAAAACGTTTTTATCAGCTGAAGTTCTGCACCAGCAAATATACACATATATCTATTATTTCACGGAAATGGGCAGAAACAAGCCGGCACACGAAAATTAAGATTTTAAATCATCTCCTCTTCCCTCCGAGCCAAGTTTTCCTCTCCACACAGTATAAAATGACAAGATCAGGACTTCAGACAGCATTCTGCATCCAACACCCCACGAGTGTGCTCTTACACAGGCACATACATGCCGCCCTCAGTGCTCAAAGAAAGCCCCAGAGCAGCTCTGTTACAGCAGCCGCCGGACCGGGCGGAGCAGCTCCCGGCACACTTACAATCATGTCCTCGTGGGACGTGTCCACGGTGTTAATGACCGAGACCTGCGGGCAGAAGAAACAGAACGAGCTCAGCGCACCAACGCGCGGCCGCAGCCCCTGAAGCCCCAGACCATCCCCGGCCGCCCAGCCGAGGCAGCAAGCTGGGCCCGGTGCACCCTGTGCCGTGGCCGGTGCCCCGTGTGCCCTGTGCCGGGCCCAGTGCCCCGTGCGCCGGGCCCGGTGTACCCTGTGCCGGGCCCCGGCTGCCCGGGCCGNCTGCGACGACGTTCCGCTCGTGCCGGGTTCCGGGGCGGCCGCTGCCTTCGCTGGGCAGGGAGAGGGCGAGGGGCGGGAGCGGGGACTGCCCCGGGCACCCCGAGCCCAGCCCGCCGAGCGGCCAGAGGCACCGCCTGGCCCGCACAGAACCTTCTATCGGCAGGGACCGCCGCCCCGACCCCCACAGCGTCTGGCCCGGCTCCTCCCGCCGCCGTGGGGCCGCCCGGCACGGAGCGGAGCGGGCGGCGACCCCGGGCCCCGCAGAGCCCTCCGCCATGGCCAGCGTCTCCTACCACATCTCCAGTCTGCTGGAGAAGATGACCTCCACCGACAAGGACTTCAGGTGTGGAACCGCGGCACGGGACGGGCCCTGCGGGCGGCAGCCATCCGCGAGCGGGGCCCTGGGAGCGGGGGCTGCCTGGAGAGGGTTCCTTCCGCGCCGGGAGCGGGTGTGCAGGAGGCTCGGGATTTGCATCAGTTTTATTTACAGGGTTTCAAGGCGACTGTGTCCTAGCTGAGGGGGGAAGGTAGAGAAGCCAACAGTGCTTCCCTCCCTTGCCTAGACTGGTGCCTGATGAAAGTGGAGGGGGGAGTAAGTCTGGACAGCTGGACTTCAAGTTGTTATTTGTTTTGTGAATAAAGAACTTAGTAGCAGAAATGCTTCTAATTTGTTTTGATAATTTGTGAGATAGTCAGTGCCTTAAAAGGGGTGAGTAGACCCCCCTGTCCCTGGGTGAGGGATGCTGCACAGTACTGGCGCTGTTCAGGCTGCTTGGAGAACCTTTTCTGTGTGATGGGAGATTGTGCCTCCCTAACAGGACTGAGATGCTTTTATTTCTTTGTTTATGTCGGCAGAAAACTTGACATCTTTTCAGGGCTAGGCAGATGTCTCGATGTGTAAGGTACTCTGCTAAAAGTAATTAAAACTGACATGTATGAAAGATTTCACTCCTGAGCATATTGTTCTTTCAGTTTCAACCTGGAAGGTAATGTTTGGGCCAGACTTGGTATTTTGAGGTCTTAGAGAGGGGTTAGTAATAGCCTAAAAGTAGGTTGATTTTTTGTAGAAGCTGCTGCTGTTCTCAGATGTTAAAATAGGTACTTTATAAAGAAGTCAGTGATGGAGCAGTTATACAGTTTGTTCAAAGAATTTATAATTAACACTCCAAACGAGATGTGCCCAACACCGGGCACATGTCGTGTCACAGAGGTACTGCAGGGACACTTCCTCTGAGCACATGGCCCAACATGATCTGTTCTAGGACCAAGTTTCTCTTGTTCCCCCGTCACAGATGGATGTGTTTGAGATATCCCGAGGTCCTGGGGCAGGATGGCAGCAGGCAGCGAGTCCAAAGCTGGACGTGTTGCCGCGGAAGGCTCTGTTCAGCCTGTGGCCATAATTGGTCATGCTGGTCCGACAGACACTGAACTGCAGAGTGCAGCTGAGGAGCTCTTGCAGAATCAGAAATAGATTGCATGTTAACATCTTAGGGCACATTACTGCTGTGTTCTCACTCTGGATTTCAGCTGGCTATAGGACACCACAGCAGTCCCTCGTTCCAGATGTACCTCATTGCTGCCCAGAAGTGGGATTGCAGATTGAAGCCTCAAATGATGACTTGTACATGAGAGCTCTTATGTGCTGAATGAGTGACATCAGAGCCTAATTTAAAAAGGAGCTGTCATTTTGTAACAAGAGAGAAGGACTATGATTCCTGTTAGACATCCATTCTCTAGTATTGGAAAGCAGCTAACACACGATAGCCACACCTGAGATTTCTTAGAACCTTAGACTCCTATACCAGCACCTTTTGCACTTCCTGCTCCTGGGAAAATAGATACTTTCCAGAATTTCTCAATATCAATTTTGTCCCTGTTGGAAAACTGACTATAAGTTGGGTCTTTGTTTTTCTTTCTAATCTGGAGTGATAAATACTCGATTGTTTTTGCTCACAGCAATCTAAATATAGCCTAGTGCACTTCTGAGGTGTTTTAGTTTGCATGGAGTCATGACATTTTTTTTCATTTTTGAAGGTGATAGGGCTTGTCCATGTGTGGAGTCATACTATCAGTGCTAAGTTAGCCAGAAAGACCAGAGCTAGGTGCATTCTTAGATTCCAGACTGCTTTTCCGAGGCCAGGTGAAAAGTTATTGAAAAACCCCATCGTGACTTTTTTCTGGCATAGTTAACCATCTTCATTTAGTCGCTGAGAAAAAATACACATGCTGAGTGCCACTATTAGAGGTTTTTGTTTACCTGACCCTTGTTAGGTAATTATCTACTTGTAAGACAGTAGTAATTTTCCTTTTGTAGGACAGTGTTGTAAGTTACTCCTTGGTAGTGTGTTTTCATACAAGCACCGGTTGCCGAATTCTGTCCCAGGTGATGCAAAGGTGATGCATTTGTGTCTGCACATCAGCCAATCCACTTTTTCCCTGTGTCCTTTCAGGTTTATGGCCACCAACGACCTGATGATGGAACTGCAGAAAGATTCAATAAAGCTAGATGAAGACAGTGAGAAAAAAGTTGTGAAAATGCTTTTGAAATTGCTGGAAGACAAAAATGGAGAAGTACAGAACCTTGCTGTCAAATGGTAAGAGCCTGTACAGTAACAGCCACGTTCCCTGGCACTAATAAAGCCATCACAGACTGATGTGTGAGTCACATCACAGACTGGCCTTTGACACCTCCCTCAAACCTCCTTTGCAAGGGACTTTGCTGTCTCTTGCAGGCACTGCACTTTGTCTTTCTGTAGACACTCTCAAGGGGTGAGCACACAGGTACCTTTGTAGCAGCAAGAGATGATTCTGGAAGTACTTCAGTGTTCCTATTATGAACCTTACCACATGAAAAGTGGATCGCTAAGATTTTATTTCTTCAGGGAGAAGCACAATTTAAAATTTTGGTCATCAAGCTCTTGACCTCTCTTGGGCCTTGAAATTCAGTGCTGAATTTCTCCATGGATCTGTCTTTGATAGCAGTGGTACTAAACATGCACAGCCTTTATGATCTTTAATTTCAGTTCAAAGCCTTTTCTTCAAGGGAGTTTTCAATGAACTTTATAATGCACTTGGATTTTTCCCTGCCTTGACTCTGAGTGCAGCCTGTGCTGTTGCTTTGCCTTTGACCATTCCCATATTATTTTAATCCAAAAGAACAAAAGCAGCAGGTTCTTCTATTAGTGAATCCTCTAATAAAGGGATCCTGCTGCTGACATATTCTTTCCCATCTCTTTCCCTAGCATGGCTAAGTGGGCGTGTTCAGTCTAGAAATGCCATTGAATGGCTCAGTTCACCCCAGGGCTCCAGAAAGGTGGGCCATTTAAAGACAACTTTGGGTTCCTCTGTTTTTTCCTGCTGTGGATCCTATTCATGTTCCCTTCTTTTCAACCACATGCTGCTTCTATCCCTGTTCTTTCCCTGTTATCTTTGGCCCTTTCTTTTTGATTCCCACTATCCTGACGTTTTTTGGCACTGTTCCTGTCTCTACCTGCTTTGGGTTGGTTTATTCTGGGTTTTAAAGTAAAACAATTGGGCACTGAGCAGAGGACCTACTTCTCAACTTCTTTGCCTGTTTATCTATGGTTGTATCTGCAGTAAGTCCATACTCATTGCAATCTCTTATCCATCCAGAGTGTGATAATAAGGAGGCCTCAAAATGGAACCAGGAATATTTCCTTTCTGTGCCTAAGCAGGTGCTTAGAGCGGAATGTCAGTCATTCCCAGATAGGTGGCCAGAATCTTTAAGAAGGAGCAGTGTGACGGTTTGAAGGACATGGACAGTTGGATTAAGCCCTTCATCCTGACTGGCTTCTCCTCCCACAGCCTGGGCCCGCTGGTTGGCAAAGTGAAGGAGTACCAGGTAGAGACCATCGTGGACACACTCTGTACCAACATGCTGTCGGACAAGGAGCAGCTGCGAGATATCTCCAGCATCGGCCTCAAAACAGTTATTTCTGAGCTGCCACCAGCTGCCACAGGTACAGTCTGTCCCCATTTGTCACTGAGGAACGGCGAGGCCCAGCCTTCGGCAAACAGAGGAAAGTGTAGAGTCCAGAGCCTAAAGGTTACTGATTCTTTACTCACCAGTCAGGGGACAATCTGTGAAATCAGGAGAAGGGACGGTAGAGCTGAGGTACCAATGGAATAAAAGATGGAATTAAATGAAAACTTGAGCTGTATTTGGAACTACGTGTCCCAAAAATGCATCAGATTTTCAGGGGATACCTGAGGCTCCCACCGATAGGATTTTCCTCTGCAGCCGTCTCATTAATCTGTCCTGATTAGATCTCCCAGTGGTGATTTCTTTTTTCAGTGTACGAGGGATTGAATGATGCCTAGCAGCAAAAAGACTCCTTGTTAATTGACAGCAGGGAAAAATATCTTTCTTGCAGGTTCCACCATGACAGCAAATGTATGCAAAAAGATCACAGCCCAGCTGACAGGAGCCATTGGCAAGCAGGAGGATGTGTCTGTGCAGTTGGAAGCTCTTGACATCCTGTCAGATATGCTGAGCAGGTACCAGAGGATTTCCTTCTGGCAGCTGTGCATAGAAGGGGGCTGCAGGGATATGTCTGCTTTTGATTTCTTTATTTCCCTAATCCTATTACTGGGACTTAAAAATACAGGATTTGGTTGGCTGCTCCTAGGGAATATCTGAGTAGGGCAGGTCCCCAGGAGGGTTGAGAGATAACATGCTAAACCTTTCTGTGCTTGGGAATGGCAGTGCCTCTGGTGATAGATCCCACAGAAGCTTAGCTCACACAGACGTGGAAGGGTAAGGCCAAAGCAGGGAGGTTTATTTTAGCCCTATGAGCCCATCACACATGTGGTTTTTTTTTTCTCCTGGCTGCCACTTTCTCTTGTTGCATAAGTCAGAGTGACAGTGTCGTATGTCATCTGCATGCAGGAAATTATTAGCACACCCTTGGGTCATCCAGAAGGACACAGTCAAAAACTCCTCCATGATGGAGACAAATGTGTTTTGCAGACCAAGTCTGTGTTCAGACCAAAATGACAAACCCACCCTTCTCCCCTTCCCCGCAATGTGCATGAAGTCTTCATAGCAGAAGGATTTTTAGATTTGTTGCTGCCAAGAGGGCTTTTTTCTGAGCCTTTGACTTTCACCTTGTGCCTTGTTCTGTTCATTGCAGGTTAGGAGGAACACTCTACTCATTCCATTCCTCCATCCTGACCTGCCTGCTGCCCCAGCTGACAAGCCCCAGGCTGGCAGTACGTAAACGGGCCATCGTTGCCTTGGGGCACCTGGTCCTGACCTGCAGCAGAAACATTTTCTCAGAGCTTACAGAGCATCTGCTGGCAGAGCTGAAGAGGAACGAGTCCACATCTACCACCAGGACATACATTCAGTGTGTGGCTGGCATCAGCAGACAGGCTGGGCACCGCATAGGTACGATGAGCAGCTTGAAATGATGCTGGGAAATGTACATGCATTTTAGAGCAGCTCCTCTCAGCTCATTGTTCTTAATGTATTAGTGGCTTGTGCTTGTGATCCCCTCTGTGGTTCTGGTCTGGTTCTCTGATCTCCACTTGGAAAGGAGACACCAGAATATCTCTCTGGCTGCCCTTCGCTAGTGACTGAGATCTTCCCCTCAAGATCTTGCAGCACTTCCCTGGTTTGAATTTAACACCTCTATGAACTAGGTCAGTGGATTCACCCCCTTTTAAATTACAGAGAGGATGGCAACATACTGTATTACTTGTCTACAAGACCTGCCAGAGCTGAGATTAGGTCCTAATAGATCTCTAATCACAGCTCTTCCTGTGACTGAAATGCCAACAAGGGGCTGCAGACAGGGAGCCGGGATCGGCTGCTGAAAACCAGCACAGCTGGTTTTGGTGGGCTGCTGGCTCCTTGCCCGCAAGGTCTGGGGCAGGAATGCTCTACCAGGCACAGGAAGGAAGTGGCACGTGGCTGAGGTGTCAGCTTTAGGTCCTTTAGGTGAGTGAAGGTTGGAATAGTTTTTCACTGCTGCTTGCTTTGTCTTTCCTAGGAGAACACCTGGAGAAGATAATTCCTCTGATAGTTCAGTACTGTAACGTGGATGATGACGAGCTGCGAGAGTACTGTTTCCAGGCCTTTGAGTCCTTTGTGAGAAGGTGTGTGCCCTTGGAGAATGCCTCTGCACCATCCAGTGCATCCGTGTCCTCCTGATGTAAATATCCATACATTCAGCATCCTCGAAGGAGGGCCTTCCTGCAAGTATTCCTGGTGGGAAGACAGTTCACATATGAAATCTCTTCTGCACATGCAGAGTTGGACTGGAATCATGAGCTGCTTTACCTCAGCATGTGAGGCTGTCCTTCTGTATTGGTTTTGCAGGAGTGGGAGTTTTCCTTGTCCTTGGAGTGTTCCTTAGCCAGAGGGAACTGCCTCGCTCCTGGTGCATGGAGGGAGCTGGAGGCAGGCAAGGGGGCTGAGCAGAAGAGCTGCTGAGCTGCAGCTCTTCTGTTGTTTGGTCAAACATTTACTGCTTGGAAAAGGAGCCCTGCAGAGCTGCTTAGGTGTTCTCCCAGGAAGGGAGGATTCAACCAGGGTGTGTATGTGTGAATTGACACATACAGGTAACCAAGGGCCACCATCAAACCACAGCTGAAATGCCAACAGTAGGTTTATTTCATTACCTGCTAATAACACTGGGTGACAGACACGTGGGGACACAGGCTCCGTTTGGCTTAGTTATCCCAGCTCAGAAAAGGGCAAGGGGGCTCGCTGCCTGCCTCACTCTAACAAAAGGCTTCCTGCATGTCTGTGAGAGTGTATTATCTCTCCACAGGAATAAAACTTAAAACAGGCAGAGTATGAACAACATTGGGTGTAATAAATGGAGTTTTCCCACACTGACACCTTTAGCATTCCCAGCTACAAGGTCACTTTGAGCAAAACTATTCCCTTCTCATCGCCAAAACTTCTGGTTTTAACTCAGTCCTCCCAACAGAGTGAAGGCAATTTATTTATTTATTTATTTGTCCTTATAAAAATTATTGCATCCTCCCCATAGGGGAATGTGGCCTTGCTTCATGAACAGAAGGAAGGAGCATCTTTGGTTTAGCTCATGTTATCAAAATGTTCACATGGTCTGTGAAATACTTTGTGATCCTTTTGAGATTAATAATATTATTTGGATATTTAAAACAGCTTAGTCTCTGATTAACTCTTACAATTTTCATTTGTGATAGGTGCCCAAAGGAAATGGACCCTCACATCTCGAGTGTGATGGGACTGTGTTTGAAGTACATTACCTTTGACCCAAACTACAACTATGATAATGAGGAGGAAGAGGAAGAGATGATGGAGACTGAAAACGGGGAGGATGAAGAGCAAGGTGCCTGCTTGTGAGGATGGCTGTGCTCAGCAGAACACGGGGTTAACATTTCTCCCCTTCCTGCTTTCTCCTCCTGGAGAGGGCAGCTCTGAGGATCAAGTGATCCTTTAGGTCCAGTTTTCTCATAGTGCTGCACCTTGTTTCCCCTTGTGTTGTTTCTAGAAAGCGATGATGAGTACAGCGACGACGACGACATCAGCTGGAAGGTGCGCAGGGCTGCGGCCAAGTGCCTGGAGGCCGTTGTCAGCAGCAGGCATGATCTCCTGCAGGACTTCTACAGAACTCTCTCTCCAGCCTTGATAAGCAGGTTCAAAGAGAGGGAGGAGAATGTCAAAGCTGACATCTTCAATGCTTACATCTCCTTGCTGAAGCAAACACTGCCTGCCCAGAGCTGGCTGCACTCTTCCGATACCTCTGGCAAGGATGATGTTCCCCTGACAATGCTTCAGAACCAGGTGTGTGAGCAGGCGGTGGCTGCATTAAATCACAAGGCAATGAGAAGTATGTACCTTGAGAATGTGGGCTGAAGGAGCCCCGGGGCAGGCATCTAGAGGGCCCCAGATCCAGAGTGCTGGCTGTTCATTGGCCGAGGGCAGAGTGCTGGAACAGCACAGGAACGTGAGGATACAGCCAGCACTGCCCCTCCACCAGCCCTGGTGTGTGTGCAGGCTGAGGCAGGGTGGCTTCTGGGTGAAGTGTCTGGCTGGGGCCTTACTGCAGGTGTTACTTGGGAAACTCATTGAATAAACTGTGGTAGAATGTACCAGAGTGAGCCTCTGAGAGCAGCTGGGATGACTGAGGTGTCCCCTTCTCATTTGCTTCTCCAAACTGCAGGTTCCCAACATCATCAAGGCCTTGCACAAGCAGCTCAAAGAAAAGAGCATCAAATCAAGACAGGGTTGTTTCAGCCTTCTGACAGAATTGGCCAGTGTTCTTCCTGGCTGCCTGGCAGATCATATACCTGCACTTGTCCCCGGTAAGCTTGTCTGTGGTCTGGGGTGAAGCAGCAGGGTTGGCAAAATCCATTCTGAACACGTGCTCCTTGCCTGTGCAATCTGGTTTTATTCCTGTGAGTTATTCTGGTCAGCATTAGGACAAACACATGAAGTTCTGCTCTGTGCTGATGTGCTGAACAGCTCCCAGATTAATTCTGGCCTCTGCACTGAAAGCCAGGATAAAAACGTCAAGTTCATTTCCACAGTCCCCTGACAAGATGCTTTTGGGAGGGCCTATTCCATCCTCCTCTGAAAGCAGCTGGAATTGTGCTGTTACCACACTGAGATCAGAAATAAAAATGCCGTTTCCTTTTGCAGTGAAAATGCGGTGGCATTTTAAAAAATTCTTTATAATGACTGATTCTTTAATTTTCACCACCACATTTTTCTCTAAGCTCTCTGGCCTGGGGGCTTATGAAGTATCCCATGGCTGGAAGGCTCAGGTCCCGCCTTTGCTTTTGGTGTGATTGTATAGTGAATATGAGAAAAGTCTCCTGTGATTGTCCCTGGCTGGATAATGAACTTCCTTCTTTGGGAAAAATATGACATCATCATATTTTCTTTTGCACAGGTATTGTTTTCTCCTTGGCGGATAAATCCAGCTCCTCCAACATGCGGATCGACACACTGTCCTTCCTCCACGTCCTTCTCTGCAACCACCAGCCAGAGGTATTTCACCCTCATGTCAAAGCCCTGCTGCCCTCTGTTGTGACCTGTATTGGAGACCCCTTTTATAAGATCACGTCAGAAGCTCTGCTGGTAACTCAGCAGCTTGTGAAAGTTATCAGGCCTTTGGATAAACCTTACACCTTTGATGCCAAGCCCTATGTGAAGGACATTTTCCCTGGTACTCTGAAGCGGCTGAAGGCAGCTGACATCGACCAGGAGGTGAAGGAACGTGCCATCTCCTGCATGGGACAAATCATTTACAACTTGGGAGACCATTTAAGCACTGACCTCCAGCCAACCTTGAAGATATTTCTGGAGAGGCTCAAAAATGAAATCACCAGACTGACAACAGTCAAAGCATTAACCTTAATTGCTAGTTCTCCACTTAAAATAGATTTGAGACCCATCCTAGGGGAAGGTCTCCCCATTCTAGCTTCCTTCTTGAGAAAGAATCAACGTGCCTTGAAACTGAGCACTCTGAATGCTCTGGACATCCTGGTGAAGAACTACAGCGATAGCCTCAAGCCTGCCATGATTGAGGCTGTGCTAACAGAGCTCCCTGTCTTAATTACTGAGAATGACATGCACGTGTCCCAGGTGACCATCATGTTCCTCACGACTTTGGCCAAGGTTTATCCGTCCTGTATCACCAAGGTCAGCAGCTCCGTCCTTGCTGAAATCCTTCAGCTTGTCCACTCACCTTTGCTTCAAGGAGGAGCCCTGAACGCCATCATCGACTTCTTCCAGGCGCTGGTCCTCACAAAGACGGCTGCCACGGGTTACCCAGAGCTAGTGAAGCAGCTGACAGCACCCGTTTACTCCTCGGGTCCAGCCAGGGCCTCGCTGACATTGCACAAACAGGCGTATCACTCCATCGCAAAGTGTGTGGCAGCCCTGTCCTCAGCCTGCCCGAAGGAAGCCCCTGCGACAGTGAACCAGTTTGTCCAGGATGTGAAAAGTCCCAAGTCCAGCCCTGCTGTTCAAGTGCTGGCTTTCCTCTTCCTGGCAGAGGTGGGCCGCACCACGAACCTCAGTGCTCAGAGGGAGCTCAGAACCGTCATCCTGGACGCGTTCGCTTCCCCCAGCGAAGAGGTGAAATCCGCCGCCTCCTACGCGCTGGGGAACGTCAGCGTTGGCAGCCTGAAGGAGTATCTGCCCTTTGTGCTGAAGGACATCGGGAGCCAGCCCAAGCGACAGTACCTGCTGCTGCACTCCCTGAAGGAAGTCATCAGCTCCTCCCCAGCTGACAGCCTCACGCCTTACGTGGAGGATATCTGGGCTCTGCTCTTCAAGCACTGTGAGTGCACAGAAGAAGGGACACGCAGCGTGGTGGCGGAATGCCTGGGCAAGCTGACTTTGGTGAACCCTGCTGAGCTGCTGCCCCGGCTGAGGAAACAGCTGTCAGCAGGTAATGGCTAGGGCAATGGCCAGAGCGGGGAAATGCTGCCTTTTGATGGAAATTCGTTTTGTAAACTGCTTGTGGGTACAACAGGAGCAAAGCCAGTTGAGAGGAGAGCGGGTAACAAGATGGATCTCTCTGCAAGGGGGATCTGAGGAGCACTGGTACGCACAAGAGCAGGAGGCTGCTGGGAACAGGGACTACACAAGGAGATTGTCCAGGAGCAGATTCAAACACAGAGTTGATAAAAAGAATCCTCTACTCCCTTATCTCTGTAACACACGTGAAACAGGACCAAGGGCAGAATATGTTACTAGAGAGTTACAGCAGTGATTTTCTCTCTTGATTTTTCACTGTTTTTCTTCCCCTATTCATTGCAGGCTCCCCACATGCCCGGAGCACCGTGGTTACTGCCATCAAGTTCACGATTACAGACCAGCCTCAGCCCATCGATGCTCTTCTGAAAGGCTGCATAGGTAGGCTGGTTTAGGGCTGTGAGCTGGAGGCATAAGAGGTTTGGGTGTTGTTAGCAGCTCAGTGAATTTTCCACTTTTGCATGAAGCTTATCTAGTCCAGTTAGTTTTTATCAGTGTTTCTCAGCTTTTGGGATTAAACAGCAACACTGTACTGTGAGTCCTTGCTAAATGCACTGACGCCTCGCTCTTGGGCACATTCCATTGTTTTTTAGAATGCTTAAGTTCTTTCGGCATTTAAACTCAGAATTCTAGCACCTCACAAGAAGGATCTTCAAAAGCATAACCTACATGAGGAGTGTTTGATGTCCATGCATGTTTTATACAGCAGATCCATGTCTGGGAGCCCAGACATGGATCTGCTGTATATAAAACTGGCCCTTCTGTTTCAGAGGAGTTTGATCAGATCTAAGCAGAAAAATCCCCCAGAACCTCCTTGAATAACAAAGATTCTGATTTGACTTTAGGGTGAGGTAGCTATAGTCACACCATTTGTTTTTACGCCCAAATGCAGGATTGTCATGTTTCTTTACTGTATCCCAAATGGAGGGAGAGAAAGCATCTCAAATGGCTCTGACCGACTGTGCCACTAGTTATTTTACCATAAATGCTCTCATTACCAGCCTCCTTGAAATACACCCCAATATACTTTTAAAATACTGCAAAAATGTTGCAGCCTGTTGGCTGCAGGACTGACTGATGTGTTCTTATCCCACAGGTGACTTCTTGCAAACTCTGCAAGATCCAGACCTGAATGTTCGCCGTGTGGCTTTAGCCCTGTTTAATTCTGCTGCTCACAACAAGCCTTCTTTAATCCGGGATTTGCTGAACACAGTCCTCCCCAGCCTGTACAATGAAACCAAAGTGCGCAGGGAGCTCATCCGGGAGGTAACTGAGCTCGGCTGGTGCCACACAGTCACTCACAGCGGCCTGTGAAGCCCAGGTGGAGCTGTTGCTCTATCTGCTTTTTGGTGACAGCTATACTGTTTGTCTTGGTTCAGGTAGAGATGGGGCCATTCAAGCACACAGTGGACGATGGCCTCGATGTGAGGAAAGCTGCTTTTGAGTGCATGTACACCCTGCTGGAAAGCTGCCTGGACCGGCTGGACATCTATGACTACCTGAACCACGTGGAGGATGGGCTGAAAGATCACTATGACATCCGGGTAGGTGCTGTGCCCTGACTGGTGTCATTTTCTCCGTGGGGCCTGGGCTGCAATCGGGCTGTGTATCCCCACAGCCCCAGGCCAGGTGGTGCAGTGTCCCCAGGGCTGTCGGCCCTTTGCAGACACCTGCAGCACTGTGCACACCTGGGCCATCTGCAGCTGCAGCCCCAGCCCCCTAGCTGCCAGGGGTGCGTTTCCAGCTCTTAGAGCCCCTTGCACAAGGGCAGAGGAACTCACCGGGGTGCGGGTACAGCCCAGCCCGTCAACAGAGCTGAGTGCCCCAGAGAACCAACGCCAGTTTGCCTCCCCTCCTGCCCAGATGCTGACGTTCATCATGCTGGCACGGCTCTCGGTGCTCTGCCCCAGCGCTGTGCTGCAGCGGCTCGAGCGGCTGATCGAGCCCCTCCGGGCAACCTGCTCCACGAAGGTAAGGGCAGCATCGTGCAAGGGCCCGGGGTGGGTCCTGCCCAGAGCTGCCTCTGCTCCTGGCCTTCTCCCTCAGTGCAGCTGAGCCACCCACTTCCCTCACTTCCCCAGCTGGAGAATACTGGTCTTTGCTGCTGTGCTGGTTCAGTGCCTGGACAGGCATTTCTCAATGCCAACTGAAAACGGGGCTTTGGATCTGCAGGTGAAAGCCGGTTCGGTGAAGCAGGAGTTTGAGAAGCAGGATGAGCTGAAGCGCTCGGCCATGCGGGCGGTGGCTGCTCTCCTGACCATCCCTGAGGTGGAGAAAAGCCCAGCAATGGCCGAGTTTTCATCCCAGATCAGATCCAGTCCTGAAATGGCATCACTTTTTGAGAGCATTCAGAAAGATTCTGCTTCCCTCCCCACCTCGGAGTCAATGGACATGAGCTAAGATGTTTTCCCCCACCACCCTCCTGCCCTTGGGATGCCCCAGCCAGACACCAGCTGGGTGGGGAGGAACAAATGCCATTGAGCTGCTCTCCTGGCACAGCCACAGGAGAAACTGGGGATGGTGTGTGAAATGTGACAGCTGGATGCGACTGGCTTGATCCAGCTGCACTCGTATCAGACACCTCAGAATTGGAATGAGACCCGAGATCAGGGGAATACAGCCTCATGTAGGGAAGGGGCCCGAAGATGAGTATTCCCATTTTTAAGGAAGTTTTAAGGGGTGCACAATCACACTTGTGGTTCCATGAACAATGGAAACTACTTCTCAAATACTCCTTACTGCAGTACATAGGTTTTTTTAATTGCTGCACATGCACTTTCCACCTTAAATTGCCCAAGAATGTATTTATAGTGTTTCACTAAAAAACATGGTTAAAAACTGGAAGCCATGTCTTTATTAATGGGTTCATCCCCCAGGCCTTTTGGGAAAGGAGACTTGCACCTGCCAAGCTGCAGAGGCTGCACAGGGCAGGGGGGTCACCTCCTCCCCCTGCTTGTTTGGCATTGGGAAATACAAAACTTTGTTGCTTGCCTTTCATATTTATGGTTTTGACTGCAAAATACCTCAACGGTCTTCCCTGAGGGATGATTAGTGACTGTTTCAGTGACAAACCCTGCTTAAAGCTTTGCTTTGCACTAACACTGGCTTCTCTCTCCCCTTTGGAGCACCTCAGTGTTAGTGGTCCTGGTCACACAGCAGCAGTAGGCATCTGCAGGAGCACCAGTGGTCAGTGTCAGTCACGGGGGTCAGAGGCAGCGGGCAGGAGCCAGGGGTACAAGCACACAGCCCACAGTGGCTGCTGTGCTCAAATCCTGCTTCGTGCAAGAGAAAATGCCTTAAGAGACAAAGGTTCCAATAGCCAACTAGCGGATGAGGCCATCATGACACCCTGCTCTAGCCATGAACTGCTCTGTGCTTCCCTTTCTCTTTTGACAGAGTGGTTGATGTGAATAGTATTTATAGTGCTGTGTAAAAGGACATCTGTTGTCTGGGTGGTATAGAAAATAAAATACATGTGTGAAGCTGCGTGCCCCAAGTTCAGTGACCATCACCATGACACTGCTCCTGGAGTGCCCCTGACAGCAGAGCTCTGGAGCCAAACACAGGCTGCTGCCCCTCCTCTGCCCATGCAAAACAGCACCCGAATTGGACTGAGGCTTTATTAAATACACCTGTGCCGCAGAGGCTGCTACTCGTTCTCCTCGCTGCGCAGTCTGGCGTTGGGGTTGGTGATCTTGATGGCGAGCTGTGCGGCTCTCTCCACAATCACCTTCCTGTTCTTGGAGGACACGTTGTGGGCGATCTCTGCACAGTACGACCTGTTGGGGACAGACAGCACTGGGCTTGGCTCTGGCAGCACTCAAAGCCAAGGCAAAGCCCTCCGGAGCCACGCCACCAAGGGAGAGCCTTGGAGCTGTCCTGCCAGCAGTACTGGGACACAGCTGAGCACAGGAGCATCACTGCATGGGCACTGAACCATGACTGCCACCCTACCCCTCAGCAAGCCTGACCCGCCTGGCCTGAAGCAGGAGCTCCCCTCCGGAACAGCCCAGCTTTGCTTGAGAGTGACTCAGAGGTAGTCGTTAATTATTGTTGTTACTACTTTGTAGTGAAAACAAGCACTGGAGCAGACTTGTGCCCAGGTCTGACCCAGAGCCCCAGTTCTGACCGTGGTTACCAGTGATGTGGCACAGCTTTGCTTGCCACTGCTGTGCATTTTTGCCAAGGAGATGAGGTTGCCAGCCCCAAGGCCTCTCTGTGCCCCCACCCTCCAGTGGCACTGAGGAAATCGTCATGCCATCTGTGCTCTCAAAGGCAATGACTTACTTCATTTCACCCTGACCATGCCACCTCTCCCAGGTGCAAGTACAGGCCCCCCACACTTACTTGTTGCTCATCATCAGCACTTCCAGCTCTTTCACATTGTGGACCAGGAACTTTCTGAAGCCTGTGGGCAGCATGTGTTTTGTCTTCTTATTGCTGCCATAGCCGATGTTGGGCATCAGGATCTGCCCCTTGAAGCGCCGGCGCACTCTGTTGTCGATGCCTCTGGGTTTGCGCCAGTTGCGCTGCACAAATGCAGAGAGCAGTTAAAAACAAGATCACCCTGAATGCAGCTGGCCTGAAGGCTGCCTACACCGGCCTCCACACTCCCCCTGACCTGCCGCTGCAGCTTAGCACCATCGTGCTCAGCTTGCCTTCACCACCTACACCAAAGGCACCCCAAAAGTTCCTGTCCTTGGGAACCTGCAGCAGCTCCTCACCTTGATCTTGACATAGCGATCAGACTGGTGCCGGATGAACTTCTTGGTTCTCTTCTTGACGATCTTGGGCTTCACGAGAGGCCTGAGGGCAGGCATGGCGGCTGCGGGACAGAGTGGGGTGAGCGAAAGGCATGGCCGAGGCGCGGTGCAGCCCCCCGGGCCATGCGTGTCGCAGACTGCCTTCCCCCGCGGGCCACGGCGGGCCGGCGAGGGAATGGGTCTTCATCTGCTGGGACTCTGCCTCCCGCCTCCGAAGCTGGCAGAGCACTGGCAGCTCTCCAGATGCGATCCTGGGAGGTGCCGCGGTGTCATCCCCGCGGCCCTGCGATGCTCCTCCCGGAGCCCGGCGCCGCACCCGTCTCCGCCCGTGGAGACCAACAGCGATCAAGACCCCCGGCTCCGCCCGCCCACGCTCCAGAGGCCTCGGCCCGGCTCGTGACGGAGCGCTGCCCCGGGACCGCGGCCGAGGAGGCGCTGCCGCCGGGAAGAGGCACGGGCCCCAGCGCCGCCCATCCGGGGTCGCCCCGGCAGGCAGAGGACCGGTCCCTGCCCGCGGGGGCCGCTTCCCGCGCCCCGGGGAAAAGATGTGGTGGAGGGAAAGGGAAAGGGAGGGAAGCGGTCGGTGCCAGCAGCGCGGGGGGCCGGATGGCCCCGGATGGCGCGGCCGGGACTCACCGGTACCGATGGCGCGTCCACCGCGGGCCCGGCCGAGAGAGGGAGGTGCCCCGCGCGCAAGCGCTTATGGGACACGGGGGGCGGTCCTGGCAGGGGCGCGCGGNGGCACGGGCGAGGCGGCGCGGGCGCCACGCCACCACGCCACCGCCGCAGCGCGGTGGCACCGGGCAGGGAGATTCAGTCCGGCGGGGGCGCCCAGATCGGTGCTTCCCGCCCACCGCCACGAACAGCGCGCCTGCTACGAGGCTGACAGGACCTGTGGGCGTCACAGCGCCAGGCTGTGCCGCCAGCCACTTCCGCCAGCACGAGCGAGCGGGCAGGCGCCACCGGGCGGCCCGGAGGAGCCGGCGGCGCTGCTCTGTCCGGGCTGCACTGCAAGAAGAGACAGGCACTACAAAACAGGGACACGTTTATTAAAAAACCAGCAATGATCCCAGCCATGAGATCACACAAATATTTACACCCAGAACTGTGAGGGCACCCGAGGGGGGTGGTGGGGCCAGGTCACGCCCAGGTCGGCTCAGTCGATGCTCAGCCTCTCACGGTTTTCCCACAGCCACGTGTGGTACACATTCAACTTGTGGTCCTGTGGCTGCACCTGAGACACAGGGAAAATGTCGAATATTTACTAAAACACCTTAAAATATCTCATCACTCCAACATGGTGAGTATTGGTTTTCCAGGCACGGGGTCAGTGGGCACAAGTGGGATGCCCAAAGGACACCACCCACCTCCTTCCATTCGTTAACACAGAAGATTCTGTAGGAGTCATTGCCGTACTTGCCGATGCCGTGCAGCTCAATCGGGTACCGCCACGCCTTGCTCAGGTACTCACCTGCGGGGCAGGGCACAGCACTCAGCACCTGCACACACAGACCCTGCCCTCACTGCCTGCACACGAGGAGCAACCTGGCAAGACCCTGTTCCACGTCTTCACTTTGGCACATTTCAAATGAAAAATGCAAGTTTTAGGTGTTTCCTGGTGAATGCAGGCCATGAATCACCACGGGTTTATCTTAAACATCTTTACAACAAACCATCATGGGAGTTTTAATCATAATCTCATCAGAACAAAATTCTCTTCTGCAGGTTCTGAGTATAGAAAACATCAGAATCAGAAAAATCACAGCTGGAAGGGCCTTCTGCAGGTCACCAGAGCAACCCTGAGCAGAACCACCCTGTAACAGTGCTGCAAACACAGCAGCAGTGCTGCGGGTGCTTGCATCTCTTCTACTCCAACACGCTTCTGGTCTCCTGCAGAACACGCCGTGGCTGGCATCTCGTTCCCAGTTCAGACTGGGATCAGCAGCTTTGCCTGTGTGACACCAATGGATTCCCAATGCTGCAAACAATAGCCCACCCAGCAGAGGAGAAGCCACAGAGCAGCATTTGAATCAAAGCTGTTTGCCTTTTGTCAGCATAACCAAGATTGTTCCAGATGTCAAGAAAACCCACCTGAGAACCTGATGATGGTTTTGGCTCTGAGTTCGTAGAGGCCAAGAGGTTTGAGCAGCTCTGACATCTTTTTCCAGTCTGCAGCCCTGGCTACCTCAGGAGAAGGATACTTCTTCAGGAACTCCCAGAGCACTGGAATGGCCATTTTCCCTGGTGAAAGAACCCCGTGAGCAGGAGGCTGGGATGGAGTTCTCCTGCACTATCCATATGCTTTCTCAAGCGAGCTTTCCCAAGGCAAGGTACCAACTAAGGGTTATTATTTCAGTGACACAAAATAAATCAATTCTTTCATTAGTGCCATTAAAATTGGCAGCTGCTTCAGCCCTGTAACACTTCTCAACGTTTACACACCTACGCCTGCTATTCTGCTTACCTGAAGTTTTGTTGAGAAATATGGTGGCAATGAGAAGCTTCCACGGATCATGGAAGAGTGTTTCTTGGATAAGATTGAAAGGAGAACGTGGAGGAGTCCATTTCCTGAGGGCCTTCCTTCTGGGTGGGCTGGGGGCTGTACAGGGGCAACAGGAACATTTGTTAGACAGGAAAGGATGTCTTTACCTATTTAATGAAAAAGAAAACTAAAATGAAGACCTCCTAAGCATTTTTGTGGAGGCACTGTGCATAGATGGAGACACAGCAGTTCCCATACAGCCTTCACAGGGCTGCAGGGGACTGTGTCCCACTTGGCACAGCTGCAGCCAGTATCAAGCTGCAAGGAAATTTCCACATCATCACTTGATCCTGAGCCATCCTACCCCTTCCTCATAAAAAAAATGTATTTCCCTAAATACAATACCTTCTTTGCTGTATTTACTGGAAAAATATGGACTCGTTTTTCTTCTCTCCACCTGTGTTAGCAGGACAGACTCTTCTGTAAAGAAATAAAACTTCAGCATTAGGAAAAAGGACCAAGTATTTTGCTGTCATGTTTCACACACCATTTCCCCTTTATGCTGTGATGGAAACAGAAGGAATTCTTCTCATGTACAGAACACAAATGTACCTTAAATCTCCTCCAGATTATTGTCTGACACTGTGCAGCTTAAGAGCTTGGCACAGTAATTTTCAGTTTTGAGTAAATCTGCAATAATCTAAATGCTGCTGGATAAAAATGAGATTTGGATGTCAGAGCAGCTTGACCTAAAGTAGAACACATGGCCTCAAGAGTCAGGAGAGGCCCGGGCAGCACGTGAGATTGGCACCACGTTCTGCTCTCACACACACGCACCTGGTGACATTCTGACTGCTGTGACACTCGTCCTGTCCCACGGCTCAGCATCCACCTCGGTGTCAGATTTACCACTCTGCTTACCCAGAGGCCCCCGACCTGGCATCTTCCCCGTCTCCAGTCCACAGGATTTCTCCTCAGACCTCACAGCAGGTGTGTCACTGGAGCATGGCCCCTCCTTTGGCAGGTGACCCAGCTTCCTCTGTGAGCCAGCCACTGACCTCAGCCGTGCCCTGGACACTCCTGACGGAGCTATCCGTGCATCCCCCACACCCTGGCTGTCAGCTCCACGTGTGTCTGTCTGTCTACGGACCCTCTTGCTCTGAAGACACTCGGTCTCCCGTGTGTTAGAGATTCTTCTCTGCCTCTTGCTCTTGGGGTCACCTTGGTTCCTCCTTTCTGAGCCCTTTCCACATTTCCTAGTTTGGACACTTTTCCCATCTGCTCCCTCTCTTTTGGTTTTCAAACTCTCCTCTGGGTTTGTGCCTTCCATTACTAAATCTGTGGTTTCCAAAGTAGATGTAGCATCTTCCAGGTGTCCATTCCCAGCCTGGATGTTCTGGATTCCAACCTCAGCACCATTCCGTGCATGGAGCTCCTGCACTTTGCTCTGACAATCCTCCTTTTCCAGGTCAGTCCTCACAGCTCCCGTGCCATATCCCCTCAACCCCGAGCGTGTGCTCCCTTGAGGAGCTGTGAAATCAAAATCTGCAGCTTTCAGTGTTGTCTCCCCAGTATTCTGTAAATACTCCACAAGTGCTCGTTTTGACCTCAGCTTCTTTCCTTCAGGGCTGTGGAAGGAAAGAAAAGTAAATTAGCAATGACCTTATCACTCACCTGCTCTTCGCTTAAAGATCTTCAATAATAACCCCAAAACAAAGAACAAAAACCGTTTTCAGGGCGATGTCTGGGCACATTTCTGCGGTCCTGCCAAGAAAGGCCATACAGAGCTCCCTGACAGTCCCAGCCTCACCTTATGAAATACACGTCGATCCTCCCGGCCGTCCTGCCCGCCGTCCTGCGGCTGCTCACTCGCTGCCACCCGCGGGGCACGGCGCTGGGCCCCGCCGGGCCGTGGTGCCCGCAGCCGGGGCTGGGGCCGGGCCG